>JAQGAE010005726.1:0-10919 GCA_034696685.1 Julus scandinavius
AGCGTATTCTCGATTTCTTAATTGATATGATTATTTTTAAACGTGAAATACTTTTGAGTGATTTTCATTTGTTTTTCTCTTTTGTTTGAATACGAAAGATTCGGTTTTCAAATGGGAGGAAAACCATTCCGTGACCATAACCAGTTACTGAAATAAACTATTTCGCAAATTGTGAGGCTGTATTTCTTGTTTCATCCTTTCAAGATGGGGAACTTTTTCACTACCATCCTGTTAAGCATGGTGTCCACTAAATTTTCTGGAACAAAAATTCAAAGATTTCAAGGCTCAATCCTTAAATTTTTTGTAGCATCCTGTTAAGCTTGATATCCGCTAAATTTTCTGAAACAAAAATTCAAGGCTTATCCCTTATTTTCAAGAACCGTTCCCATAGCCAATTACCACAACAGTTTTTCAAAAAGTCTGAAAAATTCTCTAGATAATTTGAAATAGAATTGACGTAAAGTATACGTTACATTTAATTCGATGTTATAATGGTAATTTCAGATAAAACAATGATGGCCAAATTTTAAAAAAAAACTTGTCCAAAAACCTGAATCAATTGAAAATTTTGCTTCTAATTCCAAGCAGGAATTATGATTGCTGTTGGGAGTGGATGTGGGTTGTTGAATTGACGCCAAAAGGCAGTGTCATGAATTATTTAATCGCGGCACAATGCAACATATGCTGCCGATAGAATTTTAGTAATTGTAATTTGATGTGGCGAATGCCCTATTTCTAGTTCTTAAATATCCCATCCTACAGGTTTTCTGAACATTCCCCTCAAACGTGACATGCCTACCACCAACTCGCTTTTGCCCCTTTCTGAAAAATAGGCCTTCTGAAGCTGCTGTTGCATCCTTGTTTTCTGATAAAATATAATTGACGAAATTTAATACATTATTTATAAGATATAGGAAGCCTTTCGAGTTCCGAATTCATTTTCATCAAATTCAACGTGACATTAATCGCAATTTAATTTTCTGGTCTTGTTCAAATAATTAACTCCGTTTGAAGTTCGGAACCTTTATAATTGCGAGATATGGGATCGTAATTTCAGTTGCAACTTGTGCACGTCTTTGACTTTAGTACAAAGATGGTGAGGATTATTATAAGGCCATAAGAATATCTAATTTTCAATTACGGATGCCCCCTGTTGTGCAAATCAGAGAGACTCAAAGGCATTGCGTGAATATTACTTTTTTTATGTTGGATACATCATCACAAACTTTGCATACGCTGCACATGAAATATAATTAATTTTTGTAAGTTTTTAAGTTAATGTATTGCGATTATTAGTAAAAATCGCACAATGTTAAATGTGGTATCTTTTGAGAATGCGCTGGTTGGTAAGCAGAAAAAAAAAACCTTTCATTTTTGTTGTTGTTGTTTTCTATCTTAATAATATTGCCCCTTAGACGCCATTGTGATTGGGGGATTTGAAATGAATAAAAGGAGCAAAGGTAGACAAAAAAATAAAAGCCATTTCACAATGCATAAATAGCCGTTACAAAAAAAAAGGAAAGAAAAAAATTACTCCTCGTTGGATGGCTTGGCTTCTTTGTCCCCTTAATCCTTTAAATCTTTTTATAATTCACCCTTTCCCCCTCGGTATTCCAGTTTGTGTTTTTAAAAACTACTTTTTATGGCCTTATAGCGAGCAAGTGCTTTTTAAGATATCTTATGGGGGGAGAGGGGAATTTTTTTTTTTTTTTTTTTTTTTCCACCAGTGTAAAAATTTTAAAATACATTGTTCCTATTATGTCAGTTTAATAGGCCTGCATTATTTGGCTCAATTATTCAGCACTCTTCCCCCCACGAATCATTGTTGTGTTGAGTTACAAACGTAACGGTAATAACTCCTCTGGGAAGTGGACATCACTGGACTTAATCCTATTTTCAAGTTTTATGACCCCGTGCTGCCTCGCCAATCTTTTTTTACTGCCGCCATATTATATTTATTGCGGACATGTTTTATTCACCGACCTTGGTTATCTTTAACGGCGGTTTAGCCAATGCACTGGATGTCCAGTAAGTCTGGAGTCGGTGGGACATCCAATTAAATGATTCTTGATCCAGGCTACAGGCGCTAAACCTTGAAAAAGAAAATTTCTAAGGGTTATTAATAAATCAATTATTACAATAGCTTTAGACATGGAATGGTTTTCGCCTATAAGTTGTTAAGCAATGTTAAAATGCGCTAAAATCCTGCTATTGCGCTTTTTGTTTAGAATTTATAATCAGTGTCGTAAATACTTTTTTGGCACCCCCTCCACATGTTTTGAAATCTCGTGTTTAAGGCGCCCTGTAGGCATGTTTCTCAGCCATTAGCCGTTACACCGCCGCTACTGAACTTGCACCCCTTTACGTCAAAAATCAGAAATATGAGCCCTAAGCATCGCTGCTTGATTCTGCTATCCAATAGTTACGGCACTGATTATAATTCTAGGTATCATCACGAAGCTCCATCTGGAAACGCTGATTTTGGCAAGTTTAAAAGTGCGCTTGCGCAACCAACTTATTCCACGCATCCGCCGAAATCAGCGTTTCCGGTTGGAGCAAATAGATTTTCACGGGATGGAGGCTAATTGTTAATAGTTCAAGCGATTTTATTTAGTTTAAACAAAGTTTGTTCTATAGCTAACTATTTTATAGTATATTGTGTATAACTTTTAAGTAATGCAGTAATACAAAATTGACTGTAATTTGTATACCAAAATAGCATCGAATAATGTAATGTCCAGGACAATTCAAATTGAGTCCTGCACTATAGCGGTAATCTGTTGTTGCCATAAATTTTAGTTATTTTATATACTATTTTCGACAAAAAACATTAGTAAAAACAAGTTTTGAAAATATGATTATTGATCAAGTAAATGACTTCGATTGAATTGTGTTGTAATACAATGTACATCAGTCTGTGTACCAACAATAGATACATGTATGTACTACATCAGATGATATACCGAATAATAATCTACATTTTTATAAAAATGTTTCGGAACCCCTGGAAACATTTCACGAAACCTAGTCAAAATACTGCTAACGGACAATGTAGTTCTTCTAATTCGCCATTGGCTGTCAATTTCTTTGTTTATTTTGGTTGCAAAGGTTTTTTTGTGTGTTTTGTTTAGAAACTTTCCTCTTAACTTCGTGCTTCTCAGTTTCTCAATGTTGAATATTAAATTTCACCGGGGAATATCAAAAGGTTTTATTTACATCGAAACGCCTACGGTTTGTTGAATTTGGTAAGAGATGCAAACTGACGCTCTCTGACTATATATGATTTTTTAACCTTCTCACGAACGTTATGGGTGAAAATGAAGGGGGACGAAGGGGTTATTAGCGTTAAGAAATAAATAAAGAAAGAGTTGAGATTGCGAAATTAGTCTTGATTTACGATTTACCCCCTTTCTCACTACTGTTATTGCTGCTGCTGTACACGTAGCGCTATGCATCTAAAGCTCGTGGGTCTTCCATTTATTACCGGATTTTTATTCGAAAAAAAATACTGCATTGCCTTCCTTCCATCTTCAGCTAAAAAAACAACGTGAATTATATATTTTTCGAATGGCAGTGGGGTTAGTATAATGACTTTAGTAAGATATATTTTAAAGCAAATCCAGCGATTTTTCCATGTAATAATATAAATAACCGTTATGAAAAATCGATAGTTTTCATTTTTCTTAAAGTGTTTGTTCTGGAAAATAAAGGGATGCTTTTGGATAAATAATTATTTAGGATACGGTTCTTGACAAATTGCAATAGAGTAAAACAAATGAGGGAAGATTTTTTTATTCGCAGTTTTTGGATGAATTTGTCATACAAAGTGAATTTCAACATTTTAAATGACAAACAATGCAAGTATTATTTAGGTATTTTTTTTATCTAATACTTGTTCTTTGAATGGATTGGATGTTGAATAAAACAACGATGGGGTTGTCAACGACAAGGCCGCAGGAATACAGTTTCATGTAAAGTTCTCGTAAGCCGATAGCCGTTACACTTCCGCTGCTGAACTTTCAAAGACGTCTACAAAATGATAATTCATGTTCTTGACATGGAATGTGTTTTCTGCAGGATCACGTGTTTTAACATCCAAGTTTGGCCATGGGAACTGGGTTCCTCGGGTTAATCCACCTTGAAGTTCCCGTTTGTAGGCAAAGGGTTGGCGTGATTTAGTTAATAATAGCTCACTGGTGAACGTCGAGGATTTCTGATCAATCAGGATTTGGCAGAAGTACGCTCGAGTGGAAAAATCTCGCAAAAAGCGACCCCTTCGGGGCGGTGTGTCGAACAAAAGCTAGTCGAATCGCGTTTTTGGACTCAGGTAGGCCTATCTGGTTTCTTTTTCTGAAATTCCACCCGCGTGTCCCCTTAACCCCCTCCCATTTTCCTGTTGACTCGCTATCTCTTCTGCATTTTTAAGTTTCTTCTAATCTTTTTATCTCCCCCTTCCCTTCCCAATCGACCTCTTTGTTTGGCAACCTACAGTACCTCCATTCCTTTTCCCCCCGTGTCCTGTGTTTGCTGATGTCCAACACCTCACCCTTCCACTCCAAGGTGTCGCCCATTGCTGCTGGGGGCCGTTCATAAATAACGTGTCCTCACAAGACTAGCCTAATAAAGTTTATTTTGGTTGGTATTATCATTAATTCCAGTTTTCAAATAGCTGTCATCGCTGCTTGTAAACTCGCCTTAAAAAATTTTTCAAGCAGATGGCGCTGAAAGCCTGAAAGTAGAACAAAATTGTTTTACCGAAATTCCAGGTCGATGATGATTAACTATATGACTTTTTCAATTTATTTAAAATTTAGGACGGGGTTCAAAAATTAATATATTGACTGCGATATATGTACATACATACTTGGTTAATGCATATTGATGGTTACAGTGCCTGACTAATAGAAGCTTCCAAGGCAGCATTTGCTACAAAATATATGTTTCATAATCCAATTTTCCTTGATAGCAAGAGTTCAGACTTTGTAAGTGAAACATGTTTGCTATATAGCAACTACCCAAGTTGTGAATTAAACCGTTATATGTTACCTCTAAAACCTTTTTGGCGTTCAGTTTTCACTAGATACAACTGGAAATAACGGCATTTTTGTAGTTTTCAAGGTAAAAACGATAGGAGGATCTCTAAGGTTAGTAATACCAGGACAATGGGAAGGATGGGTGAAAGTGGAGTTTTCGGTGTGGGTATTTTATGGAGGGCCTGTTTGGGTCCCCTAGCGACCGTTTTTGAAGGCCATATCCACGCTAATGATGCATTTTTGAGTGTCCCTTCCCACCTCTTTCGTCCCTCCTTCGTACGTTTGGACAGCTAGGCCTACTCAACTTTTTTTTCCCCTCAGTATTTTTCCATTGCCTGTTTTGGTTTCCATAAAAAACAGACATCCCTTTTCAAAGTATTTTTCTCAACGTATTAATGGTGTGCCGATGGTGACAAGTTTCTTCACTTTGTTGTTGGCGGTGTGAGCCACGTGATGTCGGCTCATTGTCTTCTTCTGGTGTCATTGAGGCATTCCTCTGGCCTTGTTATGTGGTGGGACTCGGATATGTTGTTTGTTGTTGTCGTTTGTTTTAATGGATCATCCCCTTCTGACAAATTCCCACATGGGCCACAGTTCTCACCCAACCCACGAATTGAAGTCTGAAAAAAAAATGGCGTTAAAAATGAGCCTATATTAATAAGTGGCGGCTGCCTGTGTTTTTCTTCTTCTACGGAAGCCCTGCATGGGAGGACCCTGCAATGGAATTCGGTTTTGAGATTTTGATACAGTAGAACCCCTCTTATCTGTCCTGGTTGGGATCGGTTAATAGAAAACAATAAAATACACTTGGTAACATATGCTATTGATTAGTATTTGCAAAATTAAAATATCTTATTAAAACCTCAGAAGTTCTTAAATGCCGTTTTTGGACAAGTATATTTACATTTCATGCTTTCCCGAATTAAGTTTAGAAGTAATTTCATAGGGCGTTAGTTCATCAGCGACGGTGAAACGGAAGTGTAACGGCTATCGGCTTACGTACATGGCGGAGTAACTGCTGTGAATCGGCTTACGCGGCAGGGTATCGGCTTACAGTAACATTTATATGAAACTGCCGGTAAGAAAGGGTTCTACTGTTTAACAAACAAATGATTCGATATGAAAGTTTTATTTATGTAACAATTATCCAAGATTTTTTTTAAATGTGGTTCAGATTCAATATGTCATGTAGCTTCAGAATGTGGAATGTGATGTTCCCTTCCGCCATCATGCTTGATATTGCCAATCAATCGGTGACACTGACTCGTAACTACATCCGGTGTGTTTAGACAACACGAACATGAGGTCAACATTAGTGATCTATGACTTGTTTACCTTCGAGAGTAAACAATAACAAAGCAAGATTTAGAAGCTTGATTGAGTTGGAGAATAACGCCCACTCATGCTCTGTTATCATGGTGATTTTTGTTAAAATTTAGACATTTGATATTGCTATTATTATACATTTAACTAAATATCCCTGTGGCACACATCAGTTAACTTTAAGTGAAATATTTCATTCAAATGTTTCACTCCAGAAACGTAATGGACACCCGGTATTCTGACACCAATTTTTGCGACTCTTGGCGAAAACCACCAAATGCCCCTTTTTGCAATTATGTCCATGGATGTTGTTGGCGTCTCCTTGCTTTCGTGTCTCCCTTGGGTCACCTGCCTATTACAGTGTGGTTAAATCCCTGACCGCACCTCAATGTCCAGAAAGCTGGCACATTGACTATAGCACAAACAGATTGGTCGAAGGGCAGGAGGAGAAATTACCCAAAAGGTTACCACCTGGGTTAGGCTGATAATTGCAAAACAGGTGAAAGAAAACCTTTTTCGGGGAAATGTCACGCGTTTCAGCACATAACTGGTGGTCAATTTTCCTTTCTTGCTTCTGCCATCTGCCCTTGTTGGTCAGTAGTATAGTTTGAAGGGAAACCGATGAACGACCTTATGCCCAAAATGGTTTGCACTCTGACCCTCCTGCTCGGGTCAATGAACGCTAAACCCCCAATGTTGGAAATGTTTTTCAGATAGAGATGGATGGGTATGTTGTCTGACGTCACCGTTTTGGCAGGCCTGTTTGATTGTTTCACCCCTTTCCTGCCTAGGGGTGGTTTTCAAGCCGCCATTTTGAATTCTTGGATTTTCAGGGACAAATGTGAGGACGGTTCTTCTAATTTTACAAGTTAGGGGTAACCGTAAAGATGAAAAATAGGATCATTCGAACAAGATGTTATTCGTGGTTCTATTGAATTTTTAATATGATATCTAGCTGATCGAAATTTTCATTTTTTTCATTCTGGTGAATTTTAAAATGAGTTCCTTTTTCAAAATTGTAATAATGTTAATATATGGCTCATGTGTACATTGTTTCCATTTGGAATCAAAAGCTTTTTTTGCTGAAATTAATGTGTTTCTTAGATTTGATGCAATACGTTATATTAGCTTTGGCTACAGATATATGTGTGCTTACGTTTATTATGGAAACAAAGGCTAATGTACATAGAACGAATTATTTTCCTCGGGGGTAAAACCGTAAAAGTAAATTTTTCGAATACATTCATTTGTCAGAACAAGAGTAGCTTTTCATGTTGTTGATATTGAAGGCTACGGAGATGGCGCCACCTTCTACGACGCTGGTGCCCACGTTGTTTGTTTATCCTGGGGTGGACAGGAGAATGGCCCGGTTCCATGATTTGGCTTATTGACACATTTAATGGGATCACTTCCGGCGTTTCTTTTGTCTTAAAGTGCGCGTTAGAGGTTTAAGGTAGCGTTTAGAAATATCCTTTGGCTAATTCGGGAGGGAAGGGGGGATTGAGGGGCAGTGAACCCTCGCCCTCTAGCGAGTGGTTCCACCATTTGGCTTCAACCATCTGTAGTGTTGTTTCATGGCCGCTGTATGTTTTCCGAGAATTGCAAAAGCTACCAATAAACGAAATCCGTTTGAAGTTTGCAAAACAATAGGCGGTGTTCCCATTACGTTAATGTACTTGACCATGATGAAGAAAAATAGCCTCTCGGAATTACTCAAGCGCACTCCGAACGCCATTTAAATTATGCCTGACTGAGTGACGAGGGATTATTTTATTTTATTTTTTTCTCTCGTGTGCATATTATATTCTAGTGCACCAGTATAGCGAACACGTCACTGTGTTATGTTCACTTTTTTTTGTGTGCATCCTAACAAATAATGTCGTGTTGTTTTGCTAGTAAAAAAAATGGGGCGTTACGCTAATTCAAGTTGAGTTGAAGACGACCATAAAGCCGATGGTAAAAACGTCGAATGATACACCTGCTTTAACAAATCGATATGGTTTCGAAATTTATTATCACCAAAGAGAATAATTCTGCTGAATACGGTGCATTTCGGATAATGGGACCACATCGGGGAACAGAAATCTTGGTCCATTAACATTAGTTGTCTGTTATATTCGCTTTTTGCTCATTTGGTCCTCAGTGGTCTCATTACCCGGATTGCGTGATCTGCTTTGGTTTTTTTTTTCTTGTTTTAGTAAACTGAACATATTAACAACAACAATAAAATATCAATAGATTGAATTTGTTTAGTAGCACCGCTCATTAAATCATGTGACAAGGACCGAGTTATGGTAATAGGAGTGTGGTGCATATCCGGACATAAGCCCAATGTATAATTTCTTTAGCAATTTTTTCAATTCAATTCAACTCAACACCCTACAGTCACCAAATAAATGTCATATGGTTGGTCGTACTCAGTCATTTCAGGGAAATGCTCCTATATACGTCAGTAGCGACTGACCACTGTTGCTCAAATCACATGAGTTTGAGACTGAGCGGCATCTCAAGTCCTAGATGCATACTACAGCTGCACAGAAAAATCGCCAAGATGAGCTCAAGACAGCCAAATATGAGACTAAGCAACTATGGTTGGGTGCCATCTCAAGCTTGAGAGGCAGCTTATATAGACGAGACAAAGCTTGAGCTGCAGTTTGTTAAGAAACTGTGGTAAGGGCCTCAGACATTATGGTTTGATTGAATTTTTACCAAATCTGGACTTTCGCCAGGAAGGCCCAATTCCATCGTCTAATCGCGTGCAAAAAGAAGGACCAATAGTAAGCATCCGTCTTGTCACGAAGCTCTGTCTAATGATTTGAGTGATTATGGCTACTCCTAGAGTGGTCATTAGGTGTTAAAATATAGAAAACAAAATGTGTATTCCAAGAAAGATTAAAATGTTTGAATAACCCCATAGATAACTTTTCGCGTCTGGACATCAACGTGTCCCAATTAAGAGAGTGGATCATTTCTGTCACATTCGTGGAATGTTGGTAATCGCCCTAGACAAATCTGGCTGCCCTATGCTGGACCATCTCTATAACCTGAATATGAACCATCCTGTGAGGGTTCCAAATAGGAGCGCATTATTCCAACCTAGGGCGAACCCGAGTTGCGCAGCCAGTTATTTTGGTAGGTTAGATTAGTTATTTGTCCGTACATAGAACAATTTGAAAGGCTTGATGTAAAACAAGAAACCTACAGTATTTATCCTCAGCATTTCTGGAAGAATATGCATTTCAATTTGTTTACGAATTTCCCCCATTATAAGCTGGAAAAATATATAACTTGTATAATGAACTAATTAAGTTCTTTGTTTTATTTCCAGGTAAGACTTCTATTTAATCAAAGATGATGTTGAATCCGATTTGTTTGCTATTCTGGTCACATTCATCAGGTAACTTTTTGTAACTATTATACTGTACCATTTAAACCACTAATTGAGTTTTACCTCACCAATCATCGGCTGATTTCACCGTGGTTTTTACCATTATACAAGTACTTAGGTAACGTAAGAAATATATTTCGTAGTTCATTGCAGTACGAGGGTTTCATTAAAATTATGTCCTCATGTATACTTAATGTTTTAAGCTATGGACCTCTCACGAAACTCTGAAACTTTAAACTTGTTCCTCACGTGTATTATCCTGAACAGCTGGCCATTTTAAGGTTTATGATCCATGATAGAATTAAATTCCTACGGAGCAGCAAAGGCAAATTTTAATTCCTGCATATATTAATTAAGGATAATTAAATTTGTTTTCGTAGCAAACTCCGCTTCTAATCACTGGCTCTTCCTCGAATGATTTAGAAAATGCTTCCTCAACACTTATTATATATGAAACGTATTTCCTGTTTGCCTATTTGCCTTCCTTTTCTATATGCATTTTTTGATCAGGCCGGTGTTACGAAGGGGCATTTTATGTGCGGGTTAATTTCAATTTCATTTATATTTCTCCCTCCATTAGTAAGTTATCCGACACTGTTTCTCTCTAAATCCTAATTTGTGCTAATTTATTCTGAAATAATTATAAGTTATGCGACGACCTTAATAGCAGTGTTTAAAGTGGAGAATGCATGCGTGCTTAATAAAATAGATATAAGGCAGAAGAGAAAGGTGAAAAGCCAGCAGTTGCATAATGCTGCTGTTTTTATATTATGCACATAGGACATTTTGATTAAAAGCAATTTCATTATTACGTGCTAGTATTTATACTACGTTTGGTATTGTTTTGTTCGTTGCTATTACACACAAAAGGCCGCGGTCCTCTGGAGCAAACAAAAACTAAAGTTTCTGTGAATACGTTTGCATAAAAACTTTTGGCGTTAAATCATGTTTTAGCAAACTTTTTGGTGTTCGTCCAAAAGTTCTGCACGTTTTTCTAAGCTGTTGCAGACGACAGGAATAGATTTAATCACTATGGAGCTCGGCCCATCTCACCCACAGCAAGGTATTTGGGAATAGTGTGAATATTTGTTGTGTAAATTGTTGTAAAATTGACCTGAACCAAATCGAAGTTGTAGTGAAATTAATTAGTTGTAAAGGAACACTCAGCACTTTGA
>JAQGAE010005727.1:0-10918 GCA_034696685.1 Julus scandinavius
GAAGTGAGACAACGCAAGGCAGGCTAATTCGCACCTAGAAACGCTGCCAATAGCGGAAATGTTGTCAAGACACGCAATATTTATTTCAGCAGACTCGCAGACTGCTTCCAAGAGCCTCAAATCATCCAATAGTTAAAGTGTCTTTACAAACAACAAGGGGTGGTCTCAGCAACAGACCTGGAGTAACTAACCCTACTTACCAGTAGCTACGTAGCTACAACAGTTCTTGTTCAGAACAGCAACGGTTCCAGTGTCTATCGAGACTTACAAATTCGCTGTTACACCACGTGTCACAAGCAGCACATCCTGTGCAATTATGCCTCAAGGCTTCAAAAACACGCACCATTGACACATGACAGTCTTTCACCAGGAGATAGGCACGCTTGTCATTACCATATTATTCAAAATGTTGAGAGCGCTAATGCATTTGGGGCATTTACTCCAACGCCAAGTTGAATGAACTTGGCACAGTAAACAATGCTCTCAAATGAACCCACGGATTTGGCGTACTGTGCATAAACATTTGCGTGCATACACACAACGGTATATTATGTAGGCGCGCTTGGATTTCAAAGCCTTAGGCATTGAAGACGAGCTAAAAATATTTGCATAAAACTTTTCATTCGTCTGAACGGCAGATGTATATTTATTCAAGCGTGTATGCGGGGGGAACGATTTTCGCAGTTAAGTCAGATGCCCTTTAAATTAGCTACATCTAACCAGTTCCTTCTTAACGGTGTAATATGGCGAAAAATATTTTTGCGAATTCTTTGTAGTGTGAGGAAATTCAAAGGCGTGCTTTTTTTTACCGGAAAAGTACAACAATTTCCTTATCCGCGCATTAAGGAAACTTCAGAAAACACGTATTAACTGATCTGTAAAGACATTGCATTCACAATAAATTTGAAAAGGAAAAATAACACATGGTATGCAGCACAACTATGTGTAAAATATGAAACATGTCAAATATTATGTTGGAAGCACTACACCAAATGAATAGATAGAAAGAAACAGAAAAACCACCACTGAAGGGTTTAAAAAAAAAGTCCACATTTGTTTCAGCTCCAACATGTAAAATCGGAATGTTTACTCGCAAATGGGGGAGAAATATGAAAACTAATTGTTCGGTGAACCCACAGATCTGTAAACACCATCTCCACCAACCAAATCAAACTGATTGGAACAGATGGAACTGCAGTGCAATTAACAGAAAAAAACACTCGTCAGCTTAACAAGGAACAGAGTGTAAACTACGGATGTTTTCAACCATAATGAGGGAGGGTTTCAAGGTGGCACTCGAGCATTGTTCTTGCAGCAAGCACCCAGCAATTGTCAACAGTCAACACTCCATAAACAAAATGCAACTACTAGTTTAAATAATGCGACTTCCGCTATTTTCGTGTCCAGTAAATTAGTTGGAAAAATTGTAAATATTCAAAGGCTCATCCTTTACATTTACAAAAACCCTCCGCACAAATAATCACAATGTCAACCGTGTCAGTCATTTTCAATAGAATAGTGTTTTCTAGTTATTTTTATATTTTTTTTTCTCCCGATTAACAAATTTCCCGATACATACAAAAACTCCCGCATACACTGGTGTTTAGCACAAATGTCACGCACAATTGCCGAAAGTTTCAAGGAGGTGATAAAAATTTTAAGTACATTTCCCAATTTTCAAGTCTGCTGGACACCCTGCAGTAGTATTTGTATGAGGGTGTACCATACAGTCAGCAGCAGAGTATAATTCTACTATACTAACATTTTTCTATAAACCCAGTCTATTTGTACCGTATATAACTTGTCCAACGGCACTTTTAAAAGTACCAACTTTTGTGCAGTAAAACTGAAACTGGTTAACTTTCTTATATACAGGACGCGTCAAAACTGATTAACCCTCCAGGAACGTTTATTTTTTTTATATCAGATTTCCCCCCGATTAACAGAAATTTTCCGACGCGTACAGAAAACTCCAGCATACACTGGTGCTTAACACGGATGTCAAGCACAATTCCCGACTAACAAGGGCTGCTGGACACCCTGTAGTAGTACAGTCGAACCTGTTTATCTCGAAACCCGTATATCGCAAAATTTCTGGAATTCCCTACCTTTACAATCTAAATTCAGTGTATTTTCCAGCCTCAATTTCAAAAATCGGTGTTCCTTCATAGTAGATAGCACACATACAAAATTGTTTGTCCAACTACAACTTCTTACAAGTTTTCTTGAATCTCAAGAAAATGTCGGACAAGAAGGATTCACAGCTATTGCTAACCTTAGGAGGATAATCGAATCAAAGAGGGTTAGACGCCAAAAATCCTTAAAAGACTATTACATGTATTTCCAAAGTTGAAGGTATGCTAAAAAATCTGCCACTGTGATTACGTATTCCTTGAAATTAATAAAAAAAATGTCGTTCGTAAAGGTATTTTCTTTTAATATGTATACATAATCAATAATGGAAAAAAAATTCTAAACAATAGACATTTCAACCCGTTTATCTCGAAATTTTAATCCTTACCATGGAATTCGAGATAGGCAGGTTCGACTGTATTTATATTGGATGTACCAATACAGTCTAAGTATAATTCTACTCCTAACCTTATTTTCCTATAAACCCAGTCTATTTGAACCATATGTATAATACTATTAAACTTGTCCAACGACATTTATGCAGAAAACCTAAACTGCTTAATCCTACTGCGTACAGGGTGCGTCAAAAGTACAATTCCCACCATATGGACGAGAATGAAAGCTGGGACTGGTGGGAGAGGCGTTTTTATTATTCCTACATGCGTTATTATAAATGCATTTGGACCAGAAATACGGTTTCAGCTCCAGCCATATCCATTTCGTTTTCGCAGCTGTCATTGGAGGGTCGATCGATGTTCGGTGGCGCCTAACGCAGGATGCTCGAATCAATCGTCCGTCCCATAAAGCACGCCAAGTCCCAGCTATGAGAAGACGCGAAAAACAAGCCCCTAGCGCAGCTTCGCAACAGTTGACGAGATTCACTCGCAAACAAACAAAACGTGAGCTGCATCGAAACGCGCCATCTGGACAGTATTTTTTTTTGTGCTCCCCCTCGAGGTCCCCTTCCCACCTCCCAATTCGTAGCTTTCAAATCCCGTAGATAAAAATAGGCTTAACGGGAGAACAAGCTCCAGTCAGTCCAAGATCAAGGCTACGTGTACGTTTCAGAAGCGAAAACGGGTCAAAAAGCTCGCTTATTCCGCCTTCCTTTTTTACGGGGGAAAAACGGTGACGAATTTGAAGCCCTCCAGCCTTTTGCAGCAAAAGGCGAGCAGACGGAGAAGAATATTTCTTGGCTTGCATGCTTTGTGCAAGGGCTAAATGCTGAAAAGTTGTGTCAAGCACGCAATCTGAAGCCACAAAGTTATAACCCCGAGTCCCCGAGTCTAGAAGGCCTAGAATGTCAGTAGTCCAGTTTTGCTCTATCAATTTCAGGCAAATTGGCATAAACACAATCTAGTAAAGGATGAAAATTGACAAAACGGGACGTGTAAGTTCCTTGTAAAAGCGAACGGCACTACGCCGGACGTGTGAACTGAGAACACGCGGCAAAGGGAACGCTATTTTTCTCCACTAACAATCTCACCGAACGAAGACTTATCTGGTGTGTGTAATTAACTGGAATCCACAGTATTTCAAAATTTAAATAGTATTTGTCCAACGTATCCACCAAGTATTAAAAGTTAAGTATACATTTTCTGGAAAATTCAAGGATTTTTAAACATCCTCCCACGACCAATAACCATAATATTTTTCCAAAGAGTCTAAAAAATTGCCTACATAGGATTCCAAAAATTTGAACTAGTTGTCCAGACGTATCCACCAAGTACTATTACAAGTTCCAACAAATGTTCTGGAAAATTCAAGGATTTTTAAACATCCTCCTACGACCAATAACCATAATATTTTTCCAGAGTCTGAAAAATTGCCTACATTGGATTCCAAAAAATTGAACTAGTTGTCCAGACGTATCCAGCAAGTATTAAAAGTCCAGTAAATTTGCAAGAAAACTCAAGGATTTTTAAACACCCTCCCATGACCAAATTACCATAATATTTTGAAAAAATGTCAACATAGGATTCTAGGATTCCAAAAATATAACTAGCGTTTCCACAAAGTATTAAAAGTCCAGTAAATTTGCTGGAAAATTCAAGGATTTTTATGACCCTCCCACGGTCTATTATCACAATATTTCTCCAAAGATTCTAGGATTTTTCCAACTAACGAAAATTTTATTCCAAAACCTTAAAATACATGGAAAATAGTTAGGGGGTCAAATTTTGGCTGATAACCCTAGCCGAAAACCTCATTGCTGATTATTTTGGGGGATGTTTAAATATACGCATGTGCAAAAACCTCATTGTAATCAACTTTAAGCTCATCCCAAGTCATACTACACTACAGTTTTCAAACAAATACCAAAGGAAATTGAAGCGTTCGAACATGAGCATACACATAAAGAAAAGTAAAACTGCTTCATTTGATCGCGATAAGCGATTTTTCAATTACCATTCTGGAAATCAGAAACTGATAATGCTCCGAGACAGCTATCCCCTAGCAGCATCTTTCAGCCAATTAAGTTTTCAAGGCACGTTTGCCTGCTTATCTCTAATTAGCTACTGATTGTCTGCAGCCTGTAATATTAACCGTATAGCAAGTTTATCGCAACCCGTATTACGGATGTAGCACAGCCGTTAAGTGGGACCAGTCAACATTTTTAAGTCGCACATTTCTTCGGTTTCAAATACCTGAAACCATTTTTTCCCCATATCACTTCATACAGGGGTGGACAAAATAAATTGGTTTTCACACCATCTTTTTAATTATAAACTGAAAAAGCTACAGTTGACAGTTACCCATTGTTACACACAGACGTGCGCAAAATAGAGACACCGTATGGACAGGGGGTAGGGGTCTATTTTTGAAGGAATTTCGGGGACGTCCTATTTGAATGGCCCCTTACTACAGGGTGGGCCAATAAAAAGTAAGCCAACTTTATAAAAAGGGTATAATAGTCGACAAAGTGTATCACTCAAAGATAACAGACATCGACGAGTTGACCCTGGTGAAAAAGACAATAAAAAACAATAGAGATTTCTATTGGTTTCTATAATTATTTGGACACTTTATTGGTTTTAATTGTTTTCTATGGTTTAACCGTATTGACTGAACAATAGAAAACCATAGAAAACAATTGAAGCCATTAAAACCAATAGAAATTTCCTATTGATACCAATAAAATTAATTAAACAGCAATTGACGAGGCAATCGCCCAATGGCGCATGCGTGTTAGGGCTTGTATTTCCGCGAAAGGTGCTAACTTTGAACACAAATTGAAATAGGGATTTTTTTGTATCCTGTTTAAGTACACATGAACAAATTTTCAGTAAATTCCATTAACCACATGAAACCATTTTATAATTTTTATAAAGTTGGTTAACTTTTTATTGGCCCACCCTGTAGTATAGAAAAAACCCAATAAAGTCGGGAAAAAAAAAAAAAAAAAAGCTGAACTATAGTTTTATACGCTAATTCCACCTATGCCTACCAATAAATATCAGAGTATTACGTCACTGTTGTTGTTGGGTTGTCTGTTGTTGCATCTCCCGATCTGTTGCCAGATGGAGTTTCAAGCAAATTCTACCACATTCGCGTCATCTTTTGAAACATCCACTAGCTCAACACGCAGCAAAAGCGCACGTTTGTTTACACGTTCTCAACTGTTGTTGTTGACGTTAAACAGGGCACCGAGCTTAACATCAACATTCGCCCGTGAAATGCCAAACATTTCAATATAACAAATGTTACAAAGGAGAGAGAGACAGCCCAAAGTTTTCGTTAGGTAAACATTCGCAATCCTTACAGACATTCGCTTGCAGTTATCTCCTATCGCACTGGGGCCATTTGATAAAAATAAAAATAAAAACATCATAGAATACACGAGCTCAAAACATGAACAAACAAGTGCCCAAATGTTGTAATTCAAATATAATGAACGTAATACTCAGTATAATTATTTCTTTCCTATTATCAATTTCAACTCAATATCCGGGTGGAAAATCTAAAATCTCGCCACAGAAAACCAATTTCAAACTATTGCTTTCCGCATGTACTTAAATTAGATTGATATCAAACTGGTACCACGCAGTCGAGGGAATTTCAATTCAAAAAGTTACGATAACATATGGATAAAAAGATCAGTATCAGGAAAGGAAGTTCGACGCTGGGGGTGCTTAGGGGAGATCTTAAAAGCTTGACCTCGTTTCACCCCGAATATCGCAATAAAAAAAAATTAAGTCAACAAATTCGCAAAAATATGGCGAAATTACTGGTATTAGAAAAAACACAATGCTAGTCGAGCGTGACTCGATTGGTGATGCCATCATTCTACAGAAAATTGCACCGTACCACCACAGAAAGTGCAATGATGCACATGAAAACAGTTACGTCCTTGCAAAATCAAAAGCAAAACCATAAAAAAAAAAAATGAGATAGACACGATTGTGACCTGTGCACTTGGCTGGCTATTTGTGAAATACTGAAATACACCCACTGTTTCCAGATGCCCGTAGAAAGCTAGACTTGGCTAGTAGAAAACAACTTTCAAAACATTTGTTTCACGACTCATTTGAAGAGGCGTGGCATTTTGCAAACATGAATTCATTGACAGCATACAGGTGATGTCATCCGCAATACATGCTACACAATACATGCTAGAGAACAGCAATTTATGGCGCCCAGAACATTTTTTGGGAAAAATTCAAGGATTTTCAAAGACCAAAGACCAATTACCACAATATTTTTTCCAAAGAATATCCACAAGTTTTTTTATAAAGGATTTTTCTCATTAACGGGGTTTGGAACCCTATCCTTTTCAATGGGTAAATTTGCAACGATACTTAAAGTCAAACAAAAAGAGATTAAATAAAAATTGTTTAAAATAGCATGATGGATCAGCAAGTGCATCATATGGTTGTTTTTCACTTTGAAGTGGTAGATTTTTTAAAAATTAATAAACAAGTTTGAAAAATGTCCGTAAATTTGAATTCTCGGGCTGCCACCTGCTGGCAGCGTGGGTAAATTAACGGACATTTTTCAAACTTGTTTATTAATTTTAAAAAAATCCACCATTTAAAAGTGTAAAACGACAAACGAATGACCTTGCAGATTTATCAAGCTATTCTAAACAATTTTTATTTTTATTTAAGCTCTTTTTGTTTGATGGTGAGTGTGTTGCAAATTTACCCATTGAAAAGGATAGGGTTTCAAACCCCGTTAACGGCAATTGTTAGGAAATTCCAGCAGAAACTGGCGTTTATCACAAATTTCAATCATAATTCCCAACGTTTTCGAGGTAAGAAAATAGCAAGGACATTCCCCGAGTTTTAAGGTTGCTGGACAGTGTTATAAACAGAATGTAGCCAGCCAACGCAAATTGTAAAGCAGTAAGGGACCATTCAAGAAGGCCCCTCAAGAGGAGGGTAGGAGGTAGCCATTATGGACGTCTACAAATGATGACATTTTTCAGTGCTTGGATTTTCTGTTTAAGTTTTAAAGGTCAGTGAAAGGGGAAATGGACACCTGAAGAAACGTGTCCCTCAGTCCCAAACGTACTTGAATTTTCAAAATCTCGGAAAAGTCAGCAATCAAGTCTTAATTTGTATTAAACCACAATTTTTTGAGGGAATTTCCCTTCGAGGTTTGGTAATCTCCGTTTATCAGAGAAATCTGGAAAAATGTTAAGGAATTGTTAGCGAGTAGTGCTTGGAAATTCATAAAATGGACAATTTTTCTTCCAAAATTTTTTCAGGACACCCTAATTACAAAAATAATTAAGGCCGTCTATGAGTGGGGAGGTGGGATCTGGGCTAAAATGGACACTATGTGAACAGGGGATATGGAGTAAATTTTTGAAGGAATTTCGGGGACATCCTTTTTGAATCGCTCTTAATTGTACTTGTGCCACGTTCAGAATGTAAAGCAAAAAAACAAGAGTGCCAGAGCTCTTGGTTCGCAAAGATGGCGGAATGGATGCATACCAGAAATTCCATCACATGAGTGGCAAACACGTAAAAGGGTTGGATTAAGTTGAAAATTGCCGAGGCAATCACAGTTATAGTCCATGTTCCGTAGCTTTTATGTACCATGTTTTAGAAGCATGGTTGGAATTTTATTTCCCATAAAACATTGCACAAGCAAGAAGCCCCCTCTCCTGCGACCCATTTCCACCCCTCTCCCAATTGTTGACAACAGTGACAAATTTAATGCGAAACGTAATTGCCGTTAAGTACATTAACAGCCCCCCCTTTAACCTTACCCTCAGTGTCTCAACCATAAAGCTATACTTCACTACGTAGCCATACACTACACTATACATTTGGATTGAACATGTACAAGATACTACACATGCTGAAATGCAGGTGTAAATTAATTTAAAATGTTTGAAATTTGAATAGTATGCACACCATCAACAGCTTGGGTGCGAATTAAAACGAATTTTTTGTACACATTATCACGAGTGCTCACTAAGTGATTCCAAGCATGCATTTTGCTATAATTAATATCCACCAAGTGAACAGCATCACTAATTTGTGGCTTACATCTTATGGTCGGTTGCACAATTCCAGATTAGCAATCGTTGCAGTGTACTAAAACAATTTTCGTCTAATGGGAATTAATAATGCAAGGCGACTGATTTTCCACACCACTTGTATATCCTTAATGGCAATTTAAGATGCAGCTCATGTCAAAAATTTATATCTCGCGAAATGGTGGTTAACATCGTCAAATTTCACACTCTTAATTACAAGAAGAAGAAGAAAAATTGTAAAATTAATTTTAAAATATGAACGCGAACTTCGAAGCCATAATTTTCTTTCATAACCAAACAACTTCACAAATATAACTAACTTCATGATTTAAATAGCAGACAAATAACCTAACAACAATCAGCTATACCATGGTTTAGTGGCTATGTGGGAGAATTAATAAATTGTGAATGGATGAGACATGGATCCAACAAAATTACCAAATTTTGACTAAAATTATTCCCACTTTCCTAAACAAAATTACGTTATTGCCAAGTTGAAAACTTAAGTGAACATTGCTTACTGATTTTTCGTAATGTCCAGTCAATTTTCTGTAAAAAATGACAAACATTTCAAGGCTCATCCTTTAAATTTTAAAGAGCCCCTCCCATGACCAATTACCACAATATTTTCTCAAAAGCAGAAAATGACTACCAGAAGTTTCCCAACTTGTGCAGGAAATTCAACTTTTCCTATTCAAGCATAAATTAGTATTTAACACGAATAATTTGAAGCACAATTCCAATTAATAACCAATTTGGTACAGTAGCTGACGTTAAGGCATTGTTTAGACAAGCTTTAATTAGCCATTCACTACAATTAATTAAACAATATTGCCATCCATATAAATTACCAGGACGAAACAAGCCCAGGGCCCCACATGGCTCCACTGGGATTACCAACTCCTACATTTACTGCAGTTGTAAATCATTGATGGTAATGAAACCATGGATATGAAGAAACCAAAACATAACATGAGCACTCGGCACATATCCTCGTGAATTTAAATTTCTTAAAAAAAATTCCATCATTACTAAATGCATCATCTCTGGTATCAAAACTAGCCTTTGTGGTGGAAGAGAAGGTCAATGAACATTATTCATGGCGACCCTAAAAACACGGATAAGCAATCCCAACGAAGTACACGCAACACACCACAAAACTACAGTGACCCATGCAATCTATTCCAAACATTACAAAGACACACCCACGACGCTGGAACAGTCATGGCGCTCCCTGCCAGGGGAGAGAGAGAGAAAAAGGGAGTCCAGCAAACACAAATTTGTTATTGTTTCATGTGCAAAGTGCAGCAGTTTCCTCTCCCTCACGCCATTTGCAAAAGAGGAGCATCATTGAGCTTGCAGGGGCAGATAGAAGATGCAAGCTCATCCATTCTCGCCCTGCTGCATGCTGCTTGCAGTCACAAGTGTGCCGTTGTTGTCTGTCTGAGTCTCACCAGAGGTCAGTGCCACTGGCAGACAAAAGCAAGAGTGGGGAGGAGGATAATTGCCTCTTTTCTGGTACGTTGCCAAACATTTTTTTTAGGTAGGCTTCCATCCCCCACCCCCCACTCGTATGGTCGTTTTTTTTTTCATCTTTCTTTCTGCTCATTCGTCTTCCATTGCCCTTTATGTCAATGTCAGGGACAAGTAGATCAGGGGTCAGATGTGGGCCAAAGAACTCGAAAAAATAATAATACCGTACTTATAATTGCAACATTTTTAGTGTGAAAAAAAAAAAAAAAAAAAAAAAAAAAAAAACGAACAGCTAGCATCGAGGCCTAAGAACACCCGCTAATGACAAATGCAGTTAAAACACGTGCTAAATAAATTTATGACCGTTTACAAATTCGATACAAGCTGGCAATCAAAGACTCCTCAGAAACGGGTGCTTCTTAGATTGTGGACTTTCCACCCAAGTTCACAAAACTAACGTTGCACGTGACCGTTCCTCTCGTGGCATATACTGTTTCACGATTGCCTTGGATATAAAAAAAATCTGTTATTTTCGAGTAAACACCGAGCTATAAACAGATCTCGATATAGCCAGCCCTCAAATTATTATATTTTTAGACACAGGAGGCGCCAATCGGCTTAATAGCAGCGCAAATTTACTATGTAAATATGTTATGCAAAACAGATTCAAAGGTCTTGTTATTGATGAAGTTCTGACTCCTGACAACGTACTAAAATCAAGAATTCTTGACAGGCACCTTAGGGATGATCCATAAATTATGTCACACTTTTTTGCCTCTTTTTAAACACCCCACCCCTTTGTCACAAATTTTACTACACCCC
>JAQGAE010005728.1:0-10918 GCA_034696685.1 Julus scandinavius
AGTGCGCATGCGCGGGCCTCTACTTCCTGAGTTGGCAGACGAATTCTTGTGCGTTATGAGCGAAAGTCGTCCAGTGTATACTAAGATCACTTTAAAAAATAAGCAACCTGTAAATGGCAAAAAGTTGTCAATAATTAGTCTGTGTACAAAATAATGGAATCACTATAGTATCCATTCATTTTCAAGGACCCCTCCCACTGTGTCCCACAACATTTGACCAAAACGTTTGAACATTTTGCTAAAGAGTAGAAAAAATAGTGCTTTTTGTATCAGATTTATTCGATTAACTGAAATTTTCCTGCTGCAGACAATTCGCAGAATTGCATAATATTTAACACAAATTTCAAGACTTTTCCGAAATGCCAAAAAGTACAAGTATATTTCCCTGACTTTCCCGATTCTCAAGGCGACTAGTCTCCTTGTACACAAACATTTCTTTGTACTGCCTTTATTGATCACTAAATCTTTCTTGGAACTATTAAAGTGATAAACAGACTAAGATAAGAAGGAACCGTCTTTTCAAAAGCAACTTGACAATGCTCTTTTCTACAAGGCGTATATTTTCGCAATCTCGAAACTTGTTTCAATTTAATACAAGAACGATTTCAACTTTGTTGCATAAAATTGAGTGAGTTGTTTTATTCCCAGTTTTTGGTGGTGAATCTTTCCTAGTGATCCGAATATTGAAGTGAGTTTTCCTTGAACCACATAAAACTTGTTCCCAAAACCTTTGTACTGTTTTTGTTTGTGTTACACGTGAGGCTGCTGCAAAAACATTACGTTGCTGCATTATTTGGAAATGGTAAACTTGGGTGTTGGAATGAACGTGACAACGGATTTGGTATCAATTTTATGCAACAAAGTTGAAATCGTTCTTGTATTAAATTGATACCAAATCCGTTGTCACGTTCATTCCAACACCCAAGTTTACCATTTCCAAATAATGCAGCAACGTAATGTTTTTGCAGCAGCCTCACGTGTAACACAAACAAAAACAGTACAAAGGTTTTGGGAACAAGTTTTATGTGGTTCAAGGAAAACTCACTTCAATATTCGGATCACTAGGAAAGATTCACCACCAAAAACTGGGAATAAAACAACTCACAACGCAAGAACGCCACAACATTCGAAATGTAATAAATAACTCCAGTCTTTTGAAATCTATGTCAAATCACGTGTACTACGAGTGATTCTAACCTGGATAGCTGTACCTAATTCAAATTTACGATGTACAGATATGTTTTCAAGTAGATAACATTTTCAAACTGTACGAGTAAATAACAACCGTCATTTCAGTAAATTGCGCAAACCTTTTAGAATGACTGCTCTTTTAGTATCACAAAACACGACGTCATGTTATGAGTCGGGAAACCCATCCCTGTATACACATGATACAAGAATCCATATGCAACATTAGCATATTTCTAGCACTAATTTGAAATTAACTAACGGTAGGTTAGGATGTCGTAATTTCTGTTCAGCCAGGGCCATGTTCATCATTGACATATTTGATGAGAAAATACCAACAAACAATCTCCTTGACAATAATGGAATTGCGCGGCAATGAGAAAAGTAAACAAACTGGATCATGCGATTTTTTTTCAGTCGAAATCATCCCATTTTTATATTTTGAAGGATATTATCAAAAGGGACAGTTACTGTATACTGACAAAAGAAAATAAATACGTTGCGAATGAGCCACCGATTGCAAAAAAATTGCATTAGCAGATACATTTTAAAATAGGAACAAAGAGAGTTCATCAAACCATTATATATACAAACAAAAACACGAGGAAAGTTCGTAAATTGTACCTGATACGTATATAAAAGTCCATTCGTTGTCAGAGATTTATCAAGAACTTCTGCAAACAATCTATGCCAACAATGGTCATTTTCAACAAACAAGCTACCCTCAAACCTTTGTACCATCACCTTAGAACCACATGGCATAGATAAAAGAAATACGTATTTAGTATTGAATGAATGACGTGTACAAATTCTTATACCCAAATTGTCACCTGACCTCGACAAGTGTCATTCGTTCTACGAATTGAAGATTTGGGCGCAATCAATGACGTCTTGATTCCAATTTCCATGCAAATTTCATGCTTGTGCAAATCATTCCAGACAGTCTTCGTCATTGGTGGGCCGATAAAAGTACCATTGCAGAATGCTAAACAAATCCAAAATGGAAAACACAAAAACTGTTTATGGAAAGAGGCGTTGAGGGAAACTATTGACCATGAGAAACCCATGCGAGAAACGCTTCATGTCAAAGTTCAAACTTAGTGTTAATGAAAAAATCATGGCGACGTTGACAGGCGAGTGGGAGGGCGTTTAACATTGTCAAAAAAACACGTATTTTGGTCGATGAAATTGCAAGCATTCAAGTGCCCTTTACAGCGATAATTTCAACGAGGCTTAATGGTTATTGGTATAAATGTTTGTTTTCCTTCTCAAAATGTGATCTTCAGGTCATTCCTAATCTCATAGAAATTACTAACAATTCAATATAATAAAACTGCAGATTATAAAGCATATTACATTTTTTTGGTATTCAGAAAACAAGAGTTGCTCTGAATTTCTACTCTGGACTTCTTACAAAGTACTATTCTGTAACAAAATTTAATATTTTATTAGCTATACTGTGCACATTGTTCTGAACTTTTGTAGCCCTAACTGAGACTTCATGAAAAGTGATCTTGTGCTTGAAGTTGATAGAATGTTAACATCTACATTAGCTGCATAAATAATTCAAAATGCTTGATCAAATCTTCCCAACATATTTTTCTTTCATTATTTCGGTAGATCTGTTACCCTTATGCAAAGGGCACATGCAAAAACCACTATGAAACTTCTGTCGCCATCACCGAGTCAAACTATCCAAGAAACTTTAAGGAACGTTTGCAATGGAAATTTATAATTAATGAAAGGATTCATCGTTTGGCGCACCATAAATTTCAATTTTCTCTAGTTTTCTTCACATGGGTTGAGTAACAGCAAAACATCTAATTGTCGTTCCCCGAAAAATCCTTAAAAACATAAGACATAAAAAGCATTTCACCGCGTGGTGGTTAATTAAACGCTTAATGACATACATTAACCAGCTTTCGTGATCTGTAACCAGCACGTGATTTGTCTTGAGTGGCCCATGGACTTCGATGATTTCGGTTAATTATGCGTGGCTCCATGGACTCTCAAAGGCGAAATCCCAAGACAGTTTACGCCCAATTTCAAGAGCCTTGCCGAATGACACGAAAAATGCATCTTGGGGTCGTATTAAAGACGATTGAAAGTGAAGTCAAACTTTTAGTTGGTGGCAAAAAAAATTTGAGAAGATTCACACGGATCTCCGTTGCCCAAAAACGTCTTTATTATTTTGACCAAAACTTTTGGATTTTCGATTAAAAATAGCCAGTGAACAACTGTTCTGAAGGTGTTTGTGTCCGACAACAACCATGTTGTACGACACATTCCACGCGGTACTCAGCCTGATCAACCCCAACGAGATTAGCATCGACAATGCAGTTTTCAAGCTACACTACAAGCTGACCAGCTTTCTTCTGGCTGTCTGCGGCATCCTGGTCAGCTTAACCCAGTTCTTCGGCGACCCTATCCAGTGTTTCACCTCATTTAAGGATGATATTCCGGCCGGGGTACTCAACACCTACTGTTGGATGCAACAAACCTTCATCCTGACGGGATCCATGCACAAACGCGTCGGTACAGAGGTTGCTGCTCCAGGCGTCGGAAAATATGTCGGCAATGAAACCAGGCAGTTCCAGCAATACTACCAGTGGGTCAACCTGTTCCTGTTTTTCCAGGTGGTGTGCTTCTACATGCCCAGGTTTGCCTGGAAAATCATGGAGGGCGGCAAGGTAAAAAAACTGGTGCCCGACCTCAAGACGCTCATCGACGGCTCAGACGACAAGGACGGCACCACCGTCATGTTCTTTGAAAGGCAAGGATTCGGCGCCCAGCTCAACGGGGAGACGGACAAGGGACCCGTCAGGCTAAGTCTCGTGGATCCAGCCACCGGGAAAAACCAGTTCGTGGTGCCCAAGCCGGAGAA
Organism: Julus scandinavius; assembly: GCA_034696685.1. Lineage (NCBI taxonomy): Eukaryota > Metazoa > Arthropoda > Diplopoda > Julida > Julidae > Julus > Julus scandinavius. Next base: position 4,073 of record JAQGAE010005728.1, read on the forward strand.
AAAGTCAAAGGTGCAGAAGCTGGCCCAGTACGTTTTCGATAACCTGGGTAACCACAAGGCCTACACGGCAGAGTACTTCCTGTGCGAAGTCTCCAATTTCGTCAATGTCCTGTTGCACATCTTCCTGACAGACACCTTCTTGGGAGGAGAGTTCAGCACCTACGGCAGCAATGTCATAGACTTCCTGCAGCAGGAGTACAACACACGCTACGACCCCATGATCCGGGTTTTTCCCCGGGTCACCAAGTGCATCTTCAACAAGTTTGGGCCTTCCGGCGATGTCATCCACCACGATGCCATGTGTATTCTAAGCGTCAACATCATCAACGAGAAGATCTTCGTCATCATCTGGCTCTGGTTCATTATCCTATCGGTGATCAGCGGTCTCAACGTTCTTTACCGGATCGTTTGGTTCGTTGTAGAGCCCGTGAGGTACAGGACCCTGCTGCGGTTCAACACCAGAATCGACCGGCAAAAGTTGAACAGGATCTCCTTCAAATTCTGCGTCGGCGATTGGTTTTTCCTAAAGTTGCTCACCAACAACATGTGCTCGACCAAAGTCGGTGACCTGATCGACGAAATCGACAAGCTGATGCGAGGAGGGTCCTCTTCAGAACCCATCGGAAACAATGCCAGCCCCAAAGATACCAACAGTGCGATTCCATCGGCACCGTTTGTGTGACAACCAAAATGAACAGAAACCGTTGCAGAACATTGGTTGATTGGGGATCTCTGCATTAACTCAATTATTTAATTATTGTCTGTTTTCAAAAATTTCGTTTGGCATAATTAACAAGATCGAATTAAAAAGAATAAACTGTTAACTAAACACGTCACTAACTGATTATGTACAGTGATACTGCATGTTGCTCTGAATTTAATCGGGAATTACATTGTCTGGTAATCAACGGTTAGTATATAGTCATCGTTCCTTAAACTAAGTGTGTATTGTGATTTGAAAAATGATTTCAACCTGTATTTTTATAACCTAAAATTGTCAAATTACTAGAAAAATAAATGCAAGATGATTTCATATTTATGACGAATATTAAAATGTTCACTGATTTTAAAATGTATGGTTAACTATACGCGTTCTTCGAAGCAGCCAAGGTGAACATCAGTTAAGTGTTTACAATATCGATATATCTAAAAAAAAAATGTCCACGCAATCTCAAACTATTGCATGTTTACTCCTTCAGTGGCAGTGTTTCCAGAACATCATCAACAAGTAGTGCAACCAAGGTTACGCCATTGGGAAAAACAGGAAGCCAATATTAATCCCATCATTATACCAATAAGCAAAATTGATATGGTATAGCTTCTGGAATATGTAGCGATGCTACTATTAGTGCATCATTACGCAGCAAATTCGTTAACAGATAAAAAACGTGTTCTCACCGTTTAACTTTATTATCAATATTTAACTCAAACTTGAAGGCTAAGCAATTGGCGTGGGGTAGGAAACTTGAACCCAAAACTGACGTAGTAAATTTACCAACAATCAACAGACAACGCCATTTTCTGGTTTCGTAACACGCCTACTGTATTATATCAACTCGTCACTATATACGATTCTAGAACGTAAGTCATCTATGCTTCAAGTGCCATTTCTTCGGAAAACTTAAAAATATTACGAAACAATTGTGATTAAATTTGACTTTGATCAAAATTTATATTTTAAAGCTGACTATATATAATTAAATATATTTAAATAATCCATTTTAATATTAATTTATCTCTACAACGCAGTTGATACTTAAACATTTCAAAACGAATATTTAAGCAGATTTTTTTTAAATTACAAATAAGTTTTTTGTGCGACTTATTAAATTTTAGAAAAATAATTACTAATCGGGTGAATGAAGCAATGATACATTGCAATTGATAAAAATAATACTGTATATCAGTCTGTGCGTGTATCAATGAGCAAATCGGATGATATACTAAAAATATATAAATTTCATACAAAACATTGCACAACACATTTCCAATAAAACTGCTCTAGAGTGAAACATCACGATTACTGACAAATGGTTGTGTCAACAATAACGTCATTACAGAATAATCTAAATTACTACTGTAGTTTGCATAATTATCTTTCAACAAATTTATCTAGTCGAACGTTTATCAAACAATGGTGTACATAACACACTTGCCAAACAACATGTTTGCAAAGCAAATGACAAAATATAAATGCCTATAAATATATATTCGCTATACTGGGTGGCTAAAATATAACGTTTTCTTACAGTAAGTGGTAACGGTAATTAGTGTAATGCAACAATATTAACGAATTTAATCATAAAAATCTGACTAATCTTGTTTGTCTACTTAATAGGTCGTACTAAACAGCCTATGGTCTTCACCCAACTGTACTACATCGAAGGATACTAATAGTCACAAACAATTTGCCTTAATAAATGCCACAAGGCACATTTAGTTTTATATTTAAATTGAGGACTTTATGGCTACATTCTAATTAAAGGACTTCTTTTCATGAATTTGTTTTGGATTTTTGGGCATTGTGATGCCTGTTTAACGGGGTGCTTTCGTGAACTTTAACAATTTGGGTAAAGGGGCAAAATTGAATACGACTGAAGACAACTTTTACATAAAAATTGTTTGCAGTATAATTCGGACATTATTCGCTTCTGTGCACTAATTGAAAATGGAGAAGGAATTGTAACAATCATAAACGAGTGTTCTTGGTACAAACTGTGCATTATAGATGGTGCAAGTGGTTCTGTGTAACAGTTTCCACATATATATTTAAAAAAAGACACTTAATTGGCCTTCGTGGCGCAATATCAATTTGTTGACATTTTGCCCTTGATCTGAAAAATGTTTTTTTTTCTATATTTTTTTTAGCATTATGAGAAGCATATAATTTATGAGAAGCTTCCAAGCGGAAAAGCATCAAACTAACCCAAGATTCGATATTTTAAGCCAAATCATGTAAGTTGGACGTTGGGATCAAATACAGTATACCTGGAATGGATGGAGCAACATTTACAATATCTTGTGCAATTAAACTTTGGATTAAATGTAAATTAACAAGTATGTATTAGTTGCTAATACATTTTTATTTTAAAATGAAAAATAATAAAGTCAATTTTTTTGCTTTTCTTGACTGGCCTGGTTAATCGTTGCCAGCCGTCAAACAGTCCCTGGATAACCGGGAGGTTAACATAATATTTATATATGCCTTGCTACTTCTGAACTTTTGTAGTAATTTGCTATTTGCTTAAAGCAAGTATTGATAGAAGCAATTACAACATAACATTGCTACACAGCAAATTTACATAACAGAGATGGGTTCGGGGTACATTTTTGCCATGAAAGAGGCCCCAAATAAGGAAAGTTGGCATTAAAAATGGAATTCATCTAAGGAAAAATAAGATTTTTTGTAAACACATTAAATCTTAATATTTCAAAAGTTTTTATATTCTGCTCAAAAGAGATAAAACAGCTAGTGGATTCCATGCCAAGAAGATTGGCAGAAGTCATCAAACATGATGGTGGTCCAACAAAATATTATTTAGTCACATGGTATGTTACATGTATGATTTGGCAGTTTTGGGCAGTAATTGAGTCTATTGAATAATCTGAGTAACGAGTAACAGAGTAGTGAGTAAAAAGTATAAACTGAGTATAAAAATACTCAAAACTTAAAAGTACATTGTACTCGATTACACATGTGCTCACAAAGAGTGAGTATAAATGTAATTGAGTATTAAAGTAATCCATAATTATGATTACAAATGTAATTGAGTATGTTGAATATATTTGAGTATAACGTGGAAAATACTGCTGAGTACAAAATAATTGAATACAAATATATTCAAACATAAAAGTTCAATGCTCTTGATTACAAATTTACTCACAACAGGTGATTATAAATGTCATTGAGTATTAATGTAATCGAGTATGCATCAGTGTTGGGCAGTAATCGAGTACATTGCATGAATTTGAGTGACGAATTGTAGCAGAAGCTGCAATTTCGGTCGGATCAATTTCAGTCACGATGGGACTTGGACAAATATAGGGTGCAACCATACATCTAAGATGAACCGATGCATGTTCATCCATGGAAGAGGCCTCCTTCCATGGATTCCGCAGATGTACTACCAACTCGATTCCCTCCCGACTAGAATTGTTGCAGAAGGTGCAATTCCGGTCGGATCAGGATAGGACTTGGACAAACGTGGGGTGCAACCATACATCTAAGATGAACCCATGCATGTTAATCTATGGCTGAGGCCTCCTTCCATGGATTCTGCAGATGTACCCCGACTCCGCCCATGGAATCCACGGAAGTAGTCTGCCATGGATGAACATGCATGGGTTCATCTTAGATGTATGGTTGCACCCCACGTTTGTCTAAGTCCCATCCTGATCCGACCAAAACTGCAGCTTCTGCAGCAATTCTAGTCTAGTAGACCATTCGCAGAATCCATGGAAGGAGGCGTCTGCCATGGATGAACACGCATGGGTTTATCTTAGATGTATGGTTGCACCCAATGTTTGTCTAAGTTTCATCCTTATCCGACCAAAATTACAGCTTCTGCAGCATTTCTAGTCTGGGGGCGTGGAGTCGGGTGTACATCCGTGGAATCCATGGAAGAATGTCACTGCCATGGATCATGGGATACATGGGTTCAACTTAGATGTATGATTGCACCCCGCGTTTGTCCAGGTCCCATCCTGATTCGACCAGAATTGCAGCTTCTGCAGCAATTCTAGTACTCTGCTTGTTCTATGAAGTAGTATTACACTGTATACTCAGTTCATATGATTACCAACTACATGTACTCTGATTACTGATTACACTGTAATCATAATCAGTACTCTAACTCATGAGTACAATTTGCCCAACTCTGAATAGTAGGTACTCAGTTCGTATGTTTACCAATTACACGTAGTCTACTCATACTATAGAGTATTAGTAATCAGTACTCCTATTATGAGTGCAATTTGTCCAAGTCTGATTATGACGCTAGTACTCATTTCATATGACTACTGATTACATGTACTCCGATTACTCTGATTACAAGATTCCACTGTAATCGTAATTGGTACTTGTACTCATGAGTACAATTTGCCCAGCACTGCCAGTGCATCACTTACATCAGACATATGATAGTGAATGAAATCTTTGCTTAAATTAATAACTTCTTGCACAATATGTATTAAAAGTAATATTTCATCAAGTGACACATGATTTTCATTTATTACCTTTATGTACTCTTCCAGTTGTTCAAGTAGTGCTGTACAGACTTCAGGTACAATGCTGGAAATACTTTGTTTTGAGACTTTAAAAAGGTACATTAAACTTTGATATGTATCTCCAGTAGCTAAAAATCTTAAAGTTATAGCCAATCTATCAGCAACTGTGATAGCTGTCCTGTAATTAGTGTCTTGTTTTGCAACTTTGGGGCCTATCAAGTTTACCAGCAATTCAAAGTCTGAAGGTGACATTCTTGTAAAATTTCTAAATCCAGCGCCATCCTCCATCTTCAGATCGGTCAACAAATGATTCTCTCGTCTATTTTGAAGTAAAGGCCTAGTCCACCATCTGCGTTTGCGTTTCTGTTTCCTTTCCAAATTGCTAATTATTATTACTGCAGCACAACAGATAAGCAAATCTTCTTCATCACTGCTAAACACGAGTTCCTCCATTTGGTTTGAAGTAGTTACTCGTTGTGGACTCTGCAAACCTGTTTGTCAAACATCTCATTAAATTTGATTAAAGATTTAAAACACATTCCACAAATATTTCATCAATGTGTATGGTGTTTTATCAGTACAGGCATTTGTCAACTTCCAGTTTTTAGTCCAGAGATTTCAACATAAATGTTTTAAGAACATTTGGTGTCTGCTCATTAGTCGGTCAGAATGTCTGCCAATCATTGGAGTTCTACACTATTGTTCTATGCAAGTGCCAAGTTTCATTTAAATCAAATCATTTTTCACGAAGTTCTGATTTACTTTCTTAGGGAATGTTTTTTCTTGGGACACAGTGAGAATAATAAATTTATCAATCAAAAAATGGCGCGTGAGACTTCGAGCTTGTGTGAAGGCCAACGGTGGACATTTCAAACATGCTATAACTTGTTTGTGTTCTAACAGTAATATTATCTGTAAGTACCAAATTTCATTTAAATCGAATCATTTTTCACGAATTTCTGATTTATTTTCTTAGGGAATGGTTTTTTTTGGGACACAGTGTATGTTATGATAATAAAGCTGGACAGAAAAACAATGTACATAAACAGCAAGAATGCTGCATACAGAATAAAACTTAAGACTGATCGCTATACTGGTTGTATAAATATGCAATGTGAGAGTAAGCAAGTGCAGATTCTCGCCTGGTCTATATAGGGCTTAATGTGTGGAAATCATAGTTAAGACAATGAATCTCCAAAAAAATTAAACAACATGATTCTTCACGGCACTTAGTGCATGTCAATGTGTTGAAAAGTTCCACGAATCTTGTGCAAACCTGGCTAGCTGCACACACACAAAAATGGTGAAATGATTTTCAAACAGTGAAAATGATACACCAGCATTAAACAGCTATGTTCATAGCTAATGATCGCAATTTAACTAAGAAGGAACAGTTTTAATTGACTGATAATGTAGTTGATGTTTACTTACATTTGCATAAACAAATCAATATATTCAATGCATAATCTTGATAAAAGGAAAAGAAAATATTTAGGAATATCTATGTCACTATGAAAATGATACAGTCCAACTGTCAATGCATTGCAACATTTTTGGCGTATTCTACATTTTAATACTAGTATAAATAAACTTGTTTCTCTCAATTCATCCTATTCCGAT
>JAQGAE010005729.1:0-10917 GCA_034696685.1 Julus scandinavius
GCAGATTTGATAAACGAAGGTTTGACTTTGATTAATGGGATTAAAACAAAGAAGATAGCCAGTTTCAACTCAAAACATCTTCCAAATTGCATCACCGAAGATCCTGAATAGGAAAAGCAGTGAGTCCAAGTGTGACAGGTCGTCACTCTCGCAGGGCTACAACATGCTATGTTGGATAACAAATAAAAATGGTAAAACTAAGTACTTGAAGCGAATATAAAACAAGTTTTTACTAACTGAAAATTTTATCTTATGCTAATACAAAAACATAATTAAATGTAGGTCAACACGAACATTTGAATTATTTTCACAAGAGATTAATTATCATGCGAATTAACTATAAATGCGTAATAAGTAAAAAAAAAATATTCAGATAACCACGTATTTTATATTCTGATTAATCATGCATCATAAAAAATTACTACAACTACTACGTGCTGTTAATTGCATAATCGTGTTCTAATTAAACATGCACCAAGTCTCATGAATTTTATAGGGCAACTCGACTTCCAACTACATGTTTAAAAGACCTGGAAAACTAGTTATAATTCTAAATTTGATAAACTACTATTTTATCGTTTGATTCAGTATCACTTTGCTAAACAATTAATGCAGGTTACTACTGTCAAGTAACTTAAGTACTCAAGTAACTTTGTACTTGTACTTACTGTATTTGCACAATTAATCTTCTGCTTTTGCACAAATGTTTTGTTTCATTGGACATTTTTTTGAAAGAATAACATTCTAATTTTGGCTAATGTCTGCTGTTGAAAGCAGACACTATAGTTAAAGTCACGAAATGGATTTCAACCAAGGTGAAAATCAATATGCATAAATTTTATCCAAAGTGGTTGACATTTGCATGACTTTTGTTTTTAAACAGATTTCAAATGTTTTCATCGTATTTTTTTTAAATAGGTTGAAATTCGTTTAAAAACTATTGTTAGTGTTATTGATATTATGAAATGCAAAATGAAAAAAGTATAATTCTGGCAATTTTCACCTTGATTTACATTGTTTTTTCACCAATTATAATCCATATTATCTAGTATGCAATCTGAATATATATTTTTTCCTAAATATACACTTATAAGCATGTACATACTTTATCACCATTATCACGTAGCGTATTTTGTTTGTCAAAAGAGGACCCTTAGTGCATCATATATACAATAAATAGGATGACATTTATTAGTAATTCAGGACAACACATTGGGAGGTTCTGTAAAGTTGTTCGATGTAGACATGAATAACAAAAGCAGTTATCAAAGATAAAATTTTCGTTTCCGTAATTAAGGTTTGAAATACAGCAGCTTGACTCAAATATTAAAATTTGAGACATGTGATTTGGTCGTGTTTCAAGGACATATTCGAACTTCGTGTTTGTCTCTTAATTATATAAGGTTTCAGATTTTCTGTTGATTAGAAACACATCTTTAGTAATGCTGTATATTTATAATACTACAATGTATAATACAGAAAAGGTGTCCAGTAAAACATTTTGAAAATGTTGAAATGGTAATGTTGCAAGGTTGTTTCAGTACCTGTGTATTGTGACATGTAAATATGCTATAGGAATAACAAATACCCACATAAAATGGACATAACAGAGAACTGGACGTATCAGAAACAAGATATTTGCATATCTAAATTTCCCAAATGAATATTCAAAATTAGGAGCTTGAACATGTCACAAGCAAGCTGACCAATAGTTGCAAACTTTAGCAGGGGCCTTCAATACCCGCTGCAAAGCAAACATAAATTACACGTTATGGGTGGATGCAATAACAAAAAGAGCTACAATAGGTGTAAGTTATCAAAGTGAAAGGATCTCCATAATTGCACTCTACATTCATTTACAATTTTAGGAATTACACGATTATTTGTGAAACGACTTGCAAGGCATATTTAATGCACGAGAAATATGGAAGTAGTCGTTATTAGTTCAAGTAAGTGCTTTACCTTTAAAATTTACTCAGGATGAGACTTTCCCTAACAAAATAAGTGAAATTATGTCGTTTTATCCGTGTTCTAAAAATTCTTATTTTGTTAAAAATGTAATGATTTAAGTTTGCTTAAAACATTTTGTATTATTAAGTAAAGTCTTACATATTTGTTTTTATGAATTTGGAAAACCGTTTAAATATGTTACGTTCCTGAAGATTATTTTTTATACAAGTTAAAAAGTTCGAAATTTATTTGACAGGTTGAAAGAATATTACAGCTATAAAAGTAAAAAATGCCTGTTTCGTGCAGACGCATTGTGGTATAAAATATGTACTAAATCTATAATCGCTTATCTAATTTAATTCAAAATTGCCCAAATTATAATTATAAAATATATCATTTTATTTCGCAGGCTAAATTTTGAAATTGTGTTGCCGTCATGTTTGTGACTATGTTTATTGTTCATTAAGTTACTTTCGCATGCTTATATTGTCCATTTAAAATTTAAAAAAATGTAATTTTATACCCACATTTCTTGTTTATAATAATATAAGATTTTTAAAAATTCCAAATATACGATTTATTTTATATGAACATAACAACTGTTCCTAATTTAACATGCAGTCTGATAAATATTGAAAATGTTGGCACATGTTTAAATCGAAATTTACATCTAAACTGAATTTTATTGACAATATGTTTTCTCATATATTTTCACATTACGTTCTAAAATGTACCCCTAGTATGAATATTTTTCTTTACATAGTGCTTAATGTAATTAGCAATAGTTGATGCATAATACTGGATTTATTGTGAGATACATTCTAAAATTTTCATAATATTTCAGTCAACTTATTCAAAATGTCATATCATAATTTTTTATTTCAAATTTTCCTTTGATCAGAGGTGAATACATTTATACATATACAAGAAGTTTATTTATCATAGATTGGTATCTACAGTTGTCATCAACAACTCATATTTTAGAAGTTTTAAAAAATTCTGGAAACCTATATTTGGTTGTCAGCAAACTGTTTTGCATGCCATGACAATGCAATTAATTTTCCGTGATGTTCACGAAGTTTCAATTACATTTAACCCAAATCTACCTGCCAACTTCATGCACCTTTAAAATCAGTCAGGAAAAGTCATCATTCAGTTTACTTCCCTATACAGTAGATAAGATTTACCCGGTCTCGCTATTGGTCAGTTCTGCTCAGCATGCATGGTAGATTATTCCAAACACCGAAATGCATATATTAATTTTGCAACTCCAGACAGCGAGAAGAGGTAGTCTTTCTCGCCAAGATCTTGGTCGTAACCTGCTTAAGATTTTTTTCTTCTTAATATTATTATTTTTTTTTTTTTTGGTGAAACAGAATTTTGGCAAAATGCGACTGGTCGCAATGTCCAACAACGTCAGAACGTGAACACGAGTCAGTTAAAATAAATGGTTTGCTGTGTCCAGAGTCCATTTTTCTTGGTAACTGGTTGGTGGAGGTAACAAGAAAAAGGGTGGTTACTAGCATTGATCAAAATCATCTCGCCAACATGCTCGAAGAACGGAGTTCTACGGGAAGAGAACCCAACGATGGGAACAGTGTCAGCTACAGAAATGTCCAGACTAAAACTAAAGTAAGTTGAATGTTTTTTATAATTAACATGCATGTATGCTAATTGCATGATATCCAAATTTGGGAATGGAGGGTGGATCGTATTAGCATATTTTCTATTGGGTGGGTCATTTGACAAGATGGGATTGGCGAAATTATTAAATTTGGAGTTTTTTTGCATAATTGTCTTCATATAACTATGTTACGAAAACGATTTGTTGTAAAATGTTTTAAAGAATATACCAGAAGATGCTGGGAATTTAAATATTTAAAAAAAAAATTGCTTAATGATCCTGGCATAAAACCCCTAAACCTGCATTCGCTCTCAAGAGCTTACTTACAAAACTTGTCCATGATTTTTTTAACCATTTTTTGAAAACATATCCAAAATTGCCAGAATTTTTCAATCTATCACGTATGATTTATTTGGAAAATTTAGCACTTTGCAGAATTCCAAAATTGTTTTAAATAATGCAAAAACTCTAGGATAAAAGATTACTAAAATATCCATGAAATCCAATTTAAGTTCAGCTAAGATTAACTAATTAAAGTTTTTATTATATTGCTATTAGTTTTGCAAAATTTGCAAAAATTCCGTTTAAAGTATATGAAAGTTTCTTCTTATCACTGCTAGAAAATTCGAAAACTTCCTGCGAGTTTATTGAAAATCCCTAACTCAATAAAAAATTATTGATCCGAATTCGTGAGCAATGTTTCCTCTCGAAATATATTTTTTTAATTTTTAAAAAAGTTCAGCTTTTTTAAAAAAAAATTATTAAAATTAAAAACTACTTTTCTAGGTTCAAACTTAGCAAAATTTATAATTTATTCTTTCCTCTGTTACTCCAGCGTTATAATATTTAAATATTCAGTTAATATTTATTTAAATATTTCTGAATTGAAAGAAATTTACACATTTGGAATTCTGTTTGGTGTATATGTGGTACGTTCCAGGTCTTCAAGTGGCTCTTTGGCTACTGAAGCAGGTGTAGGAACAGTATGTTTTAGAACTGTAGTAAAATTTATGTTTTTATGAAGTTTTAGTTGATTAGTTGATTTTAATTTTATAGACTAATGAATCTACCAAAGAGATGGCAGAAGACCAGAAAAAGCCGCCGTTATATTATGGCGGAAATATAGGAGCTCTTTTTTTCATCATTTTTGGTCCTGTTTTTGTGATAGTAATCAACTTAATGTGCACTAAGGTAGGTTGTAAATTCATCATTTTCACGCTATTTAATAAAATATTTTAAAAAAAACTATTGACTTTTAATGCGTCGATTCATCCAAACATGTGAATGCTTAGTTTTTAGGGTCATTATATTTAAAAATATTTTGTTTGTGAGAAACTTAATCTCCATCCCAACTCACACAAATTTCAATTAAGTTAAATTATAAAAATACTTTGAAAGAATTATAACTTTTGCAGTTTTATTTATCCTAGACATTTTGACTTTGAAAAATTCTAAAAAGCCCGACTCGCCAAATCCACTTAATACCATATTTGCAAAAATCCTATTCTTATATCTTCATTTTGATTCACTTGAAGGATAGCTGCACAATTACCAAACTACCAACGTTCCCAACGAATCTTTCGTCATACTTTGATTTTTATTATGTCTTCATGTTCACCTCGCTCATGGCCACAATTTACACCTTCAACCGTATGCCTTTGGGCTGTGAATTGTTAGGTGATCCTCAGCCCAATGGAACAATTCTGAAATACAGAATGAACGGTCAGTCAATGTTTCAATTTTTTTCTTCTTCTTCCTCTACCTAAGTATCGTATATCTTGAAAAGCTTCAAATCCAAACTATTTTCCAACGTTGACTGCCAAAATTCAACGTTGTCTGTTACTTGTGTTATTTTTCAAAATTTTTGCAATGCTGATATGAAATCGATAAACTTTCATGAGTTCATTAGATTTTCGTTTTATCCAGGAATATGGATCTCCTTTTTTTTCGTGCCAATATCCATCACAATGTTTTTTATCCGGATGCCTGTCCAGGTGATCCATCAGAATGTCGTTGCCTTCATCCTTATGAGTACAGTCTTAGCGTTTGCTGTGTCCATCTACCTATACAAACGGTCTTTCAAAGCACCAAAATCGGAACTCAGCATTTATGGGGACACAGGTATAGCAATTTCAACAATTTCAACAATTTTGATCATTTATACCAAAGTAGTTCTTTTTGGTAACTTTAGTTGTCAAACAAGTTGCTAATACACCTCTCAATCTTGAGTAACTTTATCTGTGCAAACATGCTTTTTATCATGTATTCAGGCATCGTTCTTCCTAAAATAATGTGAATGTTTCAGACAATTTAGCAACACGTTGTTAAACATGATAACATGCTTTGAATACTAAAATGTGATTTGCAGGTTATCTGTTCTACGATTTTTTTATGGGACGAGAACTTAACCCACGAATTGGTGACATTGATATCAAGGTTCTCTGCATACGGTTTGGAATGAGTACATGGGTATGTAAATATTCGAAAAAAATCAATATATGGCGATATTAGAATTTTATTTTAAAGTGTCCTGTGCTAAAAATGTAATGATTTTACCATATATTATTCGTTCAGGCTGCCTATGACCTCTCCATCATTTGGTCACAAGAGCAGCAATATGGAGCTGCCAATCCCAGCCTTTTGCTTTCGATGCTTGGATCTACACTTTTCATATTGGATTATTTTGTTTTTGAGGTGAGCCTGCGTAACAGAAACAAATTTTATAAAATGAGGAATAGATTTTATGATATGTCGAATTAGGAAGTCCTTGAAAATGGTGCTTCTGTAAAACAAACTTGGAAATATTAGTCAATTTGTTATCCAAGTTTAGTACTGAAATTAGAATATTAAAAGAGATTGGGTTTGACTTTGTAGAACATGAATAGAATATTATATACTAATAGTTGTTATTCTAGATTCTAGAAACAAAAAATACGACAAATACTTCGGCCAGATTTCTTATTTCAATGTTTGAATTTTTAGGAAACCGTGTTAACCACCTTTACAGTTAACCATCAGGGCACTGGATTCATGCTTGTTTTCGGGAGTATCGTGTTCCTTCCATATTTTTTCACTCTGCCTTGCCGATTTATGATCGAGCATAACCACCACTTATCAGAACCTATGTTGATTATAATTTTCTTCTGCATAGGTAGGATTTTTAAAATTATACATTTTAGATTAAAAAAATAATTTAGTTACGATGATTTCATTCTTTCAAACATTGTGATGTGGCAATTTGTCAATAATTGTGATGCCAAACTAACCAGTTTTCTATTTTAGCCATAACACATGTCTTCTACCGGTTGGCCTACGCCGACAAAGTCATGTTCATGCGTTATCCTGACGATCCCGATGTTGTCAGTGAGTATTTCTTCACAAATTTTAAAAACATATACTGTTTTTGTAATTAAAATGTAAAAATTTGTACATTTATTCCAGATTACGACTACATTGAAGCCGACAATGGTAAATTTCTTTTAGTAGATGGTTGGTGGGCTGCCGTGAGGCATCCTAACTACATAGCAGATATGCTAATGACATTGAGCTGGTGTCTAACTACTGGTAAGCTGAAAACTTAGTTAACTTAGTAGAAAACAAAAATTAAAAATAAGAAAAGGCAAAACACTGTTCTAATTATCCAGAAGAAGATTTCTAAGGGAAATATTATCATTTAAAAAACATTGATATACTTGATAAATTTTCCAACTTTTGTGTTTCCAGGTTTCAGCGAAGGTATTCCTTATACCTGTTTTGTTTTCAACGTCCTATTTAACTTGTACCACATGAAACAGAATGAAGAAATGTGCAAACGCGAATTTGGCAAGGCTTGGGACATCTATTGTCAAAGAGTCAAATACAAACTAATCAAATATATTTATTGATATAGAACACTCAAAATGTCTAATCCAGTATAGACCATCTTATAAGATGACGCTACTGCAGCCTAGAAATGCATTACAAAACTATTACTACCACATATTAATATATTTGATGTGCAGGATGGTTTAAAAAGTCAGGATATTTTATTTAAATTACAGTTATATATTTTTTTCATTCAATATGCACGTATATTTTTTTTTCATGGAAATGAGGGTTTTGTATAATAAGACATTTATCTGAAAATGTGTTTAGATTTGTGAAAGTACAGCTGCTTGGAAAAAAGATTGTTATGGTTTTAAAGCAGCTTTGGTTTGTGGCTGCCATTGTTTTTTTAAATAATATTTCTTGTTAAATATATCCATGTTTAAACAGCTGGTTTGTTACATTAATACACAGTTATAATAATTCATTGCATTAATTAATGAATAAGGACGGTTTTTTTTTTCGATAATATTAAGATCGTGTTAGTAATTAATTATTCGTTCAATTAATATAATTCCCAGGTTATTCGGAGCAATTGATTTATATTGAAAAATGTTATTAAAATTATTATATCATAATACATGAAAAATACATGAAAAAAGTTTTTCTTCATAAAGATGTGAGACACCCTGTATTAATTATCTCCATGGCAACATGATCTCGATATAGCACTTTTTAAGATCAATTTTCAAAGCATGAACAATGGAAATTTGGATGCATGTATTGAAAGAAAAAAACACGAATGATTGCGAAAAAATAAACAAAATATTATCGATAAAACACTTATTAATATTGGTTTTTGATGGAATAATTAGATGATTGTTTTCTCATGGTAACCTCGTGATTAAACGAGACTATATAGCAATTATTTACATTGGAACAAGATGGCGGACGGACGTTCGAATGTTCTATTAGGCAGACTATAATTCGACCAAAGGAATTTCAATAAACCCCACAAAAGTCAGAAAAAAGGTAAGCATAAGGCTTTCCTATGGTTTTTTTCAATTCAATTCAACTCAGTACCCTTCAGTCAGCAAATAAATGCCATATGGAAGGGGGGGGGGGTGGAGGTCGTATACCCAATCAATTCAGGAGAATGCTCCTACATCAGCGGCTATTAAGCATCATTTTTAGATTGAATTTATACTAAATATGGACTTTCGCCAGGAAAGCTATTTTATCGTTTATCAGATTATTACATGCAGTGAATAGAACGAGGCAAATGAAACACATGAAACTATTTGCATTGCACATGTAGCCAGTGTCCAATATTGCATAAGTTTGTTTCATGCATCCTTACGTATAATAATTTTATTAGGATTGTAACAGTTCTAACTGGTAAGTGTGGTCTGTATTCCATGATTTTCCTAACCATATTTACGAAAGTAACTTGGTAGTTTCCGTCCACGTAGGATGAACTCGAACACATAGCATAGTCCGTGCTAGATCAAAATCTCGAAAAAATAATCTCGAAATATAAAATAACTTAAAAATAATCTCGAGAGGCAAAATTTTGAGTGTAAAAAATCTCGAAAAGTAAAATCTCGACAGTATATCATCCAATAATTCAAAACTCGTGCGATTTATGTCTTCAGGTATATGGTGTTCAACTCGCCATTGGGTTAATTTAGGTTAGGTTAGGTTAGTTTATTAAATATTTGAATGGTACTCGCTCTATGTCAAAGTTGCTATTTTGGATAATAGCGCCATAGGCAGTTAATTGTTTTTAGAAATATTACCCAGTTTTGATTTTTTACGTGACTTCTCATTAGCCCATATTAGAGCCATTCCGCCCTCAGTTTTAAAATATTCCCGCTTTTAGTCTAATCTTTCCCACTAATAATATACGTAAAAACACGTAGGCACTAAAAGACGGCAATAACGTCATTGATATGTCGTATATAAAAGATGGGGCAGCTTTGGGTCCCTTTATTTTTAAATTGTTGGCAATCACTCGTTACTCTCTTGTCATACTCATCAGCATGTATTTTCACAGAAAAGAACATAGTGCCATCTAGGGTCATTTATGCGCAACTTCTAGACATTTGATGGAATCAAGAGCTACTGTACTGCATGATGATTGACAACCTCTAAATTGAAGGCTACTGAAACTTTTGAAGGCACTACTAGCAAAAAGGTTAACACTTCCCTAAGGCCTTGCATAAAGTTAGTAATTCATGTTTATTGAATGGCTTATTTATATATAATCATCAGTTTTATCCCTATATGGAATAGAAAAACATGCCTGCATTTGAATTAATCTTCCTTTCTATTAAAAATTACCAAAAATACAAATTCAAACTCTTACCCCAATTTCTAGTCCCACATGCCCTTTAGTTTAGGTTGTTATATTGAAATTCAAATGTTATTAAAAGTATTTAAGTTATTTATGCATAATTTATGTATGCTCGACGAAGATTAAGGACTCCATGAATGGATGTTTCGTCACATGTTTGGGACATATAAATAGTAAATTATCTGGTTGTATTTTCACATTATTTTGCCGGTAATTCCAAGGTTTAGTATGTTTAGGAAGTCATTTGCATCACGTAGTACTGAGACCTCGTGTGATTGTTCGTGCTTGTTCAACTTGTTGAACATGAAATGGCATAAAATGTGCATCTACCTAGTCGTGAAAAAGAAAATGTGCAGGTAATTAAATTCGGTTTTAATTGTAATTTTAAATCTGTTCATATAGTAACTACGAAATACCTCGATGTTACCACGTACGCCTATACGTTTTTATTTTAATATATTTTACATATTTCACTACTATGTTAACAAGAAAAGCAAAGATTCTTCCTTATTAGACTTGGTTTTTGCTTGAATTTTTACAAAATTTGCCATTGTAGAAAATCAAGGAATGTGCTATATATTTGTTTTCATTGAATTCTATCTCACAACGCAAAATGCACAGCTCTCAGTTTTAAATCGATAAAATACAAAAGGTCCACAGTCACTTACGGCGAAAGAGTGGGTAAAGGATAAAATAAGAGAAATCTTTAAAAAATACGTCTCCGACAGGACTCGAACCTGCAATCTTCTGATTCGAAGTCAGACGCCTTATCCATTAGGCCACGAAGACACACATTAGCAAAATATCCAGTTTAAGACTTAGGGCACAACATGCACGAAAGAGACTAAAGCTATAACAGGGATGATTTAAGCTAGTCACTTTATAGAGAAAATCTGTATAGGTGCATGTTTGTTTTAACATACTCTGTTAATAAGAAATTTCAAAATGCCTATGTGCCCCAAAGATAAAAATATTCAAATGTGCAAATTTCATAAAACAAAAAGCTCACATTGAAGAAAATCGATATAAAAACGATGGATCCATTAATACTGCAACATGTAAGCATACAAAGATTCTCAAAAAGCATCATAATATTAAAAACGAAGTCGTCCCCGACAGGACTCGAACCTGCAATCTTCTGATTCGAAGTCAGACGCCTTATCCATTAGGCCACGAGGACACA
>JAQGAE010005730.1:0-10917 GCA_034696685.1 Julus scandinavius
ATCTCTTTTGGTTTGGCTGGAATTGTGTTTTAAAATTTCACCCATTGAAAGTGATAGGGTTGTGATCCAGCTTAACAGCATAATGCCGTATTCCCACCAGACCGAAAACGCTCGCCATTCCGTGTGCTAGCAGAAGTTTTCACACTGCGCATGCGCACTGGTGCCATTGTGCCTTTTCGCTGAGCGGATAACCACGCCCATATCTGTCTGCTAACAATATCTTTTGACATGTCAGCAGACGATCCAGCGGAATGGTAATTTAAAATTTGTAGTCACGCTAGAATTTTCGTTTTCGGATATTATTTATTGCCTACTCTCGGTTTGGTGGGAATACATGGAATGGACATCTGCTGATTTTGAGGCATACTTTCCGAGCGTATACACAATCTTATTTGTTGTGAAGTAATAAAATAAACGTTTATACGATAGGGTAAAATATGCCAACATAAAAATCGGAATACTTGCATACATTAGTGCTACCTCTAACGGATTTCCGTTTGCTAAACAAAACTTAACGAGGATTTTCGGAAGTTAAAAAAAGGAGTCCCTGTTTCCAGCGATCTATAGTTGGTTAATAATTTTCTAAACCATGCTACCAACAAATCAACTATATTATGTCTCGATTAATTATTAAATGAACGATTGATTTTTTAGTATTTTATAAATTTCTAAAAGTATAAATAACAGAGTATATGTTTATTTCACGAGAAATTTGAACTTACCAAAACTTCTTGTTTAGCCAAATTATATCCCAAACACATATTAGTAGTAAGGACACAAAGTCAATGACTTACCTATAAATGCAAAAAAGGTAAGACAAAATTAGACACAGCGAATATTTGAAACAAGGTGCAGGATGTATTTCTCAAATACTTTATAAGAATTGCTAGTGTTTATCATTATTTTAACTGGCATTGATATACTCATTGTGTTTTATGTATGAGTTTATACTTTCCTGACATAGTGTATGACCTGTTTCTAACATGTTACTTAACATGTCAAACTTTAGACTTGCTAATTAATGCATACATTGTATGTGGATTTCACATTTCACTGTTTTGAACTAATATGCTCTTGTAACGATAATGGCAAACTACAATTAGCATTGGCTTTTCTCATGTTTACTCTTTTATGACATGTAAAAAGCATGTTATTTTTATACAACAATTACATGTTACATGTACACACAAAGTACACCATCCAAGTAGCACAGTTCGTCATTTTTGACCAAAACAATTACGTCTTTACGACCAAAGAACATTTATCGAGTTGGTCATTTTTTGGTCTTAAAAATGACCAAAACATGACCTAATTTTCGACGTTAGATGTGTTTTTTTTTTTAAAATGACCAAATTTCCAATTGCTACTTAGGCATTGTCGAAGACATAATTGCTAATTAAACCAAGTTTACTTCCATGGGCTTGTGTTTTAACAGGGTTTGAAACCCAATCATTTTCAATGGGTAAATTTGCAACGACACTCACAGCCAAACAAAAAGAGATTAATTAAAAATAAAAATTGTTTAAACTAGCTTGATCAATTAGCAAGGTCATTCACCCCTCGTTTTTCACTTTAAAATAGTAAATTTAAAAAAAATTAATAAACAAGTTTGAAAAATGTCTGTTATTTTGCACACGCTGCCAGCAGGTGTCAGCATGAGACAGGCAAGTTGTGAGTGCAAAAATTCAAATAATAATTTAAATTTTAAAAAAATCTACTATTTTAAAATGAAAAACGACAAGCGAATGACCTTGCTGATTTATCAAGCTATTTTAAACAATATTTATTCTTATTTAATCTCTTTTTGTTTGGCTGTGAGTGTCGTTGCAAATTTACCCATTGAAAAAAATAGGGTTTCAAACCCCCATTGATTCACCAAATAATGTAATTCTTCAAAACAGCTCTTCCATTGTGCAAATCCGGAAGTAAGAGACTCCACCTGGCGGTTAATCAATTGCAAGCAAAGCTGTAGGTGGGTGAACCAACCGCGCAGCACCAGATATACACCCAAAATGCTATTAAAATATTAGTTAAAATAAAGTGGCATATAAAAGCGTGATAAAGAGCTAGCGTCTCATCAATTAGCACGGGGTAATTAAAAGGAGGCAACAAACTCATTGACTATGCAAATTGCTCTGAACCGGCAAATTCTCTGTCGCACAAGGCAGCTTAAGAAAAACAAAAGAACCTGGTTTCGAACTGAAGAAACGTGCGAATTAAAGGCAAATTAATTGAATGCGCAAAAAGGATGACGAGCCATATGAGCCTATGCTAATTACGACGCGCAATAACGCCTCGTTAATTACGTCGACATTTCTTCACAACGAGTTAAGCCTTTGATTGAATCGAGCTTTATAAACGACTTGCGAGTGCATTAACACGCTACGTGGAATCTGCATAATTGCAGCTGCCTGTGCATCAAGGGACGTGAAATACGAGTGCACGTTAATTGAGTCGGTGTCATGGCCGCCATACATGGAATCCTATGCATGGTGGTGTAGGCCAAAAATTCTCTCGCGTGCCTATACAGGATGCCTCACTTGTGGGCCATTCAATTCAACTCAGTAACCTACAGTCAGAAAATAAATTTCATATGGTATAGGGGTCGTACCCAATCATTTCAGGAGAATGCTCCGTACGTCAGTAGCGACATGCATAGCGAAACTGCACAAATGTGAACATATCAGAAACTGCACAAATGTGAACATATCAGAAACTGCACAAATGTGAACACATCAGAAACTGCACAAATGTGGACATATCAGAAACTGTAAACATATGAACGTATCAGAATTTTTACACAAATGGGCGTATCAGAAACTGTACACATGGATATAAGAAATTGCACACATATGGACATATCAGAAACTATATAAATGTGAACCTACCAGAATCTGCACACAAATGGACATACAAGAAACTGCACATATGGGCATATCAGAAACTTTACAAATGTGGACATATTTAATTGAATTTTTACTAAATCTGGACTTTCGTCAGGAAGGCTATTCCATTGTCTAATCGCATGCAGAAAGAAGGACCAATCCGTCTAGAAACGAAGCTGGGATAAAGGATTTGAGTGATTATGTCTACTGTACATTCAAAAATTAGGTCCCCGAAATCCCTTCATAAATTGACCCCATCTTACCCCCTGTCCATTTTATCCCAAACCTACCCTCCCTCATAGGCTGCTTCATTTTTTTTTAAAACAGCAATATGCCCAGCAAATTTGTTGGAATTTCCTATAAATTTCCAAACTCCCCTTTCGCAACTAATTCCACCTTATTTTTACGATTAAAGGAAATGGTTAATGGAAATTTCTGGACCAAGATGGAAAATTCCAGCATAAAACTGGTGCTCAACACAAATTTAGGCATAAATCCCGACTTTCCTGAGATTTTGTAAGTTAAAGTACGTTTGGGACTGGGGACACATTTCTTCCGGTGTCCCTTTCCCCTTTTACTAACCTCAAGTTTACAGAAAAAACCAAAAACTGAAAAACACATCCTATAAATTCCCAAGCACCCCTTT
Source organism: Julus scandinavius (assembly GCA_034696685.1). Taxonomy (NCBI): domain Eukaryota; kingdom Metazoa; phylum Arthropoda; class Diplopoda; order Julida; family Julidae; genus Julus; species Julus scandinavius. The sequence goes on from JAQGAE010005730.1 coordinate 3,532, forward strand.
CGCTACCATCTCCACGATATTTTTCAGATTATTCAGGTTAATGGAATTATTCTGAACTCGAAGGTAAATTCCAGCATAAAACTGGTGTTTAACACAGATTTAGACATAATTCCCGACTTTCCCCAAAGTTTTATAAGTTTTAAGTACATTTGTGACTGGGGACAAATTTCTTATGTTTTTCACTGACCTTCAAAACACAATTAAACAGAAAAACCAAAAACTGAAAAATATCGTCCTATAAATTTCCAAGCACCCCATCGTTACCAATTCCATGATATTTTTCAAATTTTTCTGATGAATTGAAATTTCCTGACCCAAGTATTGTATACAGGGTGTCCAGTAAGTTTTGTGGAAAAAACTCATGTATATTTCATAGATTTCAAGACTTTTATAGGCATAATTGCCTCATTTTCAGGTGTTCAAAGCCAAGCACATTTCCAATTTTATACATGAATACCATGTATCCAACAATATTTCAGTGATTTGATACAAAACAGACTGATATAACATTCAAGTGAGACGACTCCCAACATCTACAGTGTCACTTGAAATAGCCATGTTCATGTCACTTCGTTTTAGCAGATTTCTATGCCAATTGCCCCTCTTCTATACACTCTCTATACATTGTTCGTGTTCAAAAAATTGCCTTTTGCCACAATCTACATTTGAAAGTGCATTTCCGAAGCAGCACTATTTCCCCCAATTCCCCCTCCACATTGCAGTTGAGTTGTTTCCTGGTGATGTTTCTGTAAACAACATCATCATCAATATATTCTTCACACCTTAATGCTCAACTTGATTAATATCTCTCACTATATATATAATCCACATTTCTTTCACCGGCTCGAACATGTTTCCTTTTCCTCGCCAGTTATACTGTATATATATATATATATATGCAAGCATTGAAGCAACAATATAATTAATCACAGGAGAAATCATATTTCCAATTAATGTGGCTTTGACAGCCCGAGCTGAGAAAATATGTGCTTCTGAAAGAAAAGAAAAAAAGCACACAAAAATAACGATCACTCCCGAGATTTGATCAAAAAACTTATTTTTCAAGATTAAGAAAGAACCGAGATTGCGCTATTTCTAAATCGAGCAGAGTTGAAGTGATAAATTCGTCAAAATTACGATTCTGGCAACATCCAAGGGAATTATAGAGGGAGTAATTCCAAACTTCAATACAGTGCAGCTCAATTTCTATAGTTTATTGATGGGTATAGTTTCAGCATTTATTTCAACTATGGACTTTTAGGGAATGCCATGTTTCCAAAATGTATGAACAATCGCATATAACATGTAATGTTAGATACAACTTTTATAAATTGTAGGTGGCCACAAAAAAAGGGAACCTTTTTTCATAAATTCGTAAGTTTTTTTTGTTTTTTAAGAAAACTTTCAGTGCAAATTGAAAGACTTCTTTTGCTCCCTAAAGGACTGATGGTGCTTGTCTCCTAATTCACCGCCACGCGAAGTATGGCATGTCAAAAAGCAACATAATCGGTTAGTTAGGTTAGGCTAGGCTAGGTTAGGTTAGGTTAGGTTAGGTTAGGTTAGGTTAGGTTAGGCTAGGCTAGGCTAGGTTAGGCTAGGTTAGGCTAGGTTAGCTTAGGTTAGGCTAGGTTAGCTTAGGTTAGGTTAGGTTAGGCTAGGTTAGGTTAGGTGATGTGTGATTATGTTGTTTTTGACATGCCATACTTCGCGTGGCGGTGAATTAAGAGATAAGTACCGGACTGATTGTTACCAATTTTAGCAAAATTGGATATACTGATTTGACTATTTATAGTGAGTCCAATGGTTGATGCACCTTCGCTTGAGAAGCGGAAGGGAGGACGAATTTCTACGTTAGACCACTAGCATTAGAGGTTGACTTTTACTTTTGTGACGTCAATGGGTGAGTTTACATTTAGTTGACCCAATTAGCATTTGTTAAATTGGGTCTCAAAGGTTTCCAGAACATTCAGTTTGTTAATCCCCTTTGTTTGAGGAATAGTCCTAGAGATAGTTATAGAGATTAAATAAATAAATAAATAAAAAATAAATACCTATTGGGGTATTTGTAATAGTTCGGCATCTTATTTGAGGCTTAGGCCGAACTTAGTCCTATTTGGACAATGGACACAATGGATAGTCCTAGCATTTGCTAGTCTAGCTACAGAAATGTATGGTGCTACGCTTTAATACGTCGATTAAAAAACAAAAAAGTTACGAATTTATGAAAAAGGTTTCTCTTTTTTGTGGCCACCCTGTAGTATTCCTTTTATAATATTCAGTAGCATCTTTATCAAATTACATATTATATCAACATGTATACATTTAAAATAATCTTTTTAATAAGTTTTGAAGTAATATATAGATTTCTAGCCTACAAGGATATCAGTAAAGTAGGCATCACAAATCCACATTTATAAGTATCAAGAAACAGGATGTGTTGCCTGCTTATGATGCAAGGCTGTCAAACAACAAACTTTTCTGGGTGGTCCTTAGTGCACAGAAGCAGACAGGAGATTGTTTATGCTCAAAAATTAGAATATCGGCGATTTGCATTTTTTCTCTGAAAATTCTTTGCTTCTGCTCAATTTCCCATTGCCGTCCATCTCCCCGCAAATCCTTTGACACCAACCCATCTGTGATAACGAGCCTGTATTTATTTGACATGACATCGCACAATTCACCAAAACTGCTACAAAACGTGTTCACAAAAAACTATTTCAAGCAGGGTAAAAAATCCCAACAAAGGATTCGAGATATTTTCTGTCTCTTTCAGGATTCAACTTCATAAATTCTAGCAGAAAACGCTTGCTTCATGGCAACAATAACTTACGGCTAACGTCTCCCTTGAAACACAAGAAAACCATAGTTGGAGAATTAACATATTAAAATCTAGAACACGTGCAGCATGTTGTTAATGATGTTTTTGGCTTTTTGAAACGCGTCTGTAATGTGGTATACAAGCATTAAAATGCTTCATTTCCATAATGGATGTTTCCGTAAAACATTTCCCTTATGGAAATGAAACTCATGCTTCCATACGCGTTTTAAAAATGTAAACAACGTCATTAAACACATCCTGTGTGTGTTCTACATTTTAACATGTACTTTTTATTCTACGTAATTTATAATAGATTAAACTTACGTGATATTACTTGTGACTAATTTAGATATTATATAAACGATGGAATGGACATTGCGTGGACAGAGGGCAGTGGTAATTTTTGAAGGTATTTTGGGGTGCCTTTTTGCATGGTTACCAAACTATAATTGGAAATGGTTATATATGAACATATCAGAAACTGCACACATGTGGACATATCAGAAACTGTGCATATATGGGCATATCAGAAACTGCACAAATGTGAACATATCAGAAACTGCACAAATGTGAACATATCAGAAAATGTGCAAATGTGAACATATCAGAAACTGCACAAATGTGAACATATCAGAAAATGTGCAAATGTGGACATATCAGAAACTGTACACATATGAACGTATCAGAAACTGTTCACATATATGGCATATCAGAAACTGTACACATATGGATATCAGAAATTGCACACATATGGACATATCAGAAACTATACAAATGTGAACATACCAGAATCTGCACACAAATGGACACATCAGAAACTGTACATTTCTGATTTTGGCTCAGAAACTTTACAAATGTGGACATATCAGGATCTGCACACATATGGACGTATCCGAAACTGAACAAATGGACGTATCAGAAACTGAACACATATGGACATATCAGAAACTGCACACGTATGGACATGTCAGAAACTGCACGTTTGACAAATAAGAAACTACTAATATGGACATATAAAAAGCTGTGCACATGTGGACATATCAGAAACAATACACATGAGGACAAATGCATTTTTGTCTATACATGAACAGATGCATTTAGAATAGTAGCATTGCACACATATGGTCATATCAGAAACTATACAAATGTGAACATACCAGAATCTGCACACAAATGTACATATCAGAAACTGCACATATGGGCATATCAGAAACTTTACAAATGTGGACATATCAGGATGTGTACACATATGGACGTATCCGAAACTGAACAAATATGGACGTATCAGAAACTGAACACATATGGACATATCAGAAACTGCACACGCATGGACATGTAAGGAACTGCACATTTGACAAATAAGAAACTACTAATATGGACATATGAAAAGCTGTGCACATGTGGTCATATCAGAAACAGTACACATGAGGACAAATGCATTTTTGTCTATACATGAACAGATGCATTCGAATAGTATCATTTTATCTGACTAGTTAACTTTAGTGAATCACTTATGAGACTCGAGTTTCCATAACCCTTTTCTCCACAAGTTTCAGTACACCAACTACCATAACACAAGAATTTTAAGGCATTACATATAAGTAGTAAAAATTGATTGTAATGGTTATAACAGCATATCAATCCTGATGTAAGATTTCAGAAGTCCAACATTAGATTTTGGAATGTATACTCTTACAGAATTTCTTAGAAATAGACCACCTTGATCCCCACACACAGAAGATTTCAGCAGCTTGTAATCCGATTAGTTCTACAAGCATTATTTTAATTCAGTATATTTAAGGAACAAGACAACAATCAACCCACAGGTGAATAAAAATGAGAATGACTCGTATTTCAAGCCAAGCATAAAGTCACGAGGCAACATTTTTGAGGGTTTTTCTTTAGTTTTTTTTTTTTTTTTTGTAATGCTTGTTTTCCACTTTCGCCTCTCATGCCTCCTCGAAAAAATTCCTTGGCAGTCAAAAGTACCGAAATTGCCTTCTTTTAATTGAAAATCATTGTCAAGCTATGTTTGGCACGCAGAAAACATAATATTGTGGGCTTTGAGAGCAACATTTGGTTGACCCCTCCTCGCGTTTAATCTGAAATTAAACCACAAAAAGTCGCTGGGGGCGTTGAGCTCGCCTAGAAGATCAAAGGGGCGCTCAACGATGCCATCAACATGGGCTGTCACCACACTAAATTACTCCTAAAAGGCCATCCCATGAATCCCAGGCACCCCACAACCTCCACACATAAGTTTACGACACTTGAAGCACTCTGGTGTCCAACCAGGGGTCTAATAAGAAAGAAGCTGCCCTTGATAGATGGACTCATGGACAGCTTTGATGCTCTGGAGTGTTCATATCATCAACATCTATTGATTAATTGTATTTGTTTCATGAAATTCGTTTATACAAATGTTGGGTGAACTATGTCTGTTAACGTGATTCTTGGACAATGAAGTTTGCAGAAATGATTCTTGAGCAAGGCGATTCTGCTGAAGTGACTCTTTGCCAACACTGGTAGAAGTGATTCTTAGACAAGGAATTTCTGTCATAATCAATCTTATCTAACGATTTTCTGTAGATGAAATGCTTGGACATGGAAATTCTTGGATACGAGAATTTCACAGAATAAGATTCTTTGACAAAGAATTTCTATGGCTGTGGTTCTTTGACAAAGAGTTTCTATGGCTGTGATTCTTTGACAAAGAGTTTGTATGGATGTGATCCTTGATCAAAGAATTTCTATAAATGTGATCCTTGATCAAAGAATTTCGATGGATGTGATCCTTGATCAAATAATTCTATTGGATGTGATGATTGAAAAATCTTTTCTAAGGCTCACATCAAGGATCATATCCAATAGAAATTCTTTGATCTAGGAATATTGAATGATGTAGTCACCAAGACTTGTTTTCTAACCATTATTCTACAAACCTTTATTAAATTGCACAACATTTCTGCAATTATTGTCTTCATCAGGGAACTTTCTTCAGTAAAAGAGCAAAGGGCACCTGATGAAGGCATGATAGCCAAAATGTTGTGCGATTTTTAAACAATAAATTTCCGGAGATGTGATTCTTGTACAATCAATTCCTGTCAATGCTATTCTTGGACAGTTTATTTATGTAAATTTGACTCATGCTTAAAATCAGTCAGTGCATGAATGTGATTCTTGGATGATGATTTTTAGTGGAAATTACGTAATAACTAACTAAATTCCTATTACTTTGATTCTTAAACTGGAAGATTGGCAGGATTAATTCTTACACAAAGAATATGTGTAAATGTAATCGAATTTCCAACAAAGGGATCAACCAGTCAGACATTTAGTTACAGTTAAGCGTGGCTCTGTACATAGTTGCAACTGCTGATCAACAATACAAGTTTCTTACAAAATTTAAGTTCACTCAAATGCAAATGCCATCCCCTAATCATACATAAACTGGACAAAGCACTCTTTGATTTGACCAGATAAATAGCCAATAAGGCGTTAGGCCATAATGGCGATTGGCACCCAACCCGGGTTAATATAATCAACATTTGGTCGACCCCAATTTACCCAACTACAGATAAAACTGGTTTTAATCATACATCACACCAATGGGTTATTTTGTGCAACCCTACAAGATTGGACAAAGCGTGACTGGCAAGCTCCCACCGGATCCAATCTTCCAATCAGCGATTTATTCGCGGTTATCTATCTGTCCCTCGAATTCACCACGGTCAGAACAAGAGAGCATAGTTTTCTCGAACTGGGTTTATTTTTAAATTTCCGCTCTGGAAGGTTGTTACATGGGTGGGGTTGAATTGGCAGGTCGAGAGAGGGAAAAAATGGACTTTTTGAACAAGGGGTGTTGGTGGCCAGGGCAAGAAGACGAAGAATAAAAGCCCAAGCATCATGTTTTAAAGATGAGAAAAGTTCACAACACGATGCTTCAGTGGAGATAGAAGAGGAGGATGGAGAGCAAAAGGGTCTGGAAGATATGAAGAAAACTGAAGGCGAAAACATGACGGACCAATGGCTGGAAAGCCGACATTTCTCCAGAATGCAGAAGATGTTGATGATGATGATGAAGAAGAAGGAGAAAAGAAAAAAAAAAGACGAGATATTTAGACACGCTCTTAAAGTGATTCTTCTTGTTGCATCCTTTCGCGATAAATCATGAGCCAGGCACAGTTGTTGGTGAATAAAATATAATAGATGTCACGTGACGGACCCGTTGCCGAAAACGCTATACGGTACTTGGGCTTGAAATGTGCAAAGATTTCTCCACAAAACGAGAGATAGACGAGACTAAAACAAAGTTTTGAGAGAGAAAAAAAAAACTGGAGCCCATTCAGAAAATCTTCCTAAAAACGTTTTATTACTGTAATATTAAGGGAACACACTGAAAACTCAAAATGTGCAAAAAAGCACACCAAAAGGTGTAAAAAAGTTGCGCACACATAAATGTGTAAAATTACCTATTTTGACATTCAAATGTGTAAAGGTGCGACTTCACCGCACCAAAAGCAAAAGCAGAGTTTTCGAAAACATGTTTTTGAAACTTACAGTGTGGA
>JAQGAE010005731.1:0-10914 GCA_034696685.1 Julus scandinavius
TAATTTGAATCCTTGGAAATTCTAACACATTTTTGATGTTTCTTGTATTTAGTAAAACTTATCCGTAACAAAGATGTGCTGCTGAATCTATATAGTAAAACAATTGCAGAAACTCTGACCTTTGATTGGTGGTCCAGAGAAATGTGTTCGTGAACTGAAGCATCATTCGTGAAGCGAAACAACAAATAGTATTCGTAGACAGAGACGTTCGTAAACCGAGGTTCCACTGTACCTTAATCATTGAATAACTAGACTCTTGTACGTGGTCATTTGGTATTAAAAATTAGACCACTTGTTTTAGGTCAATCATTTATTTTATTATTTTTAGTGTACATGCGTGTATTTCCAAATTCTTTGCAATAACCAGAAACTATTTTCAATAAAATCACCTCAAAAGTTGTAAAAAACATAGTGAACTACTATAAATGCGTATCATGGGAATTTCTTGCTCATTTTAAAAAAGACCACATAAAACATAGTTTCTCGGTTATTTTGTAGAAGAAGAGGCCGAGAAATATAAACTCTAAGACTAATATGACACTGGGAAAAGCAATTTTATGAAGTTGGAAATGCCCGTTGCTATATTTTCCTGCATTTAAAGCTGTGGCGAATTTAAATCATTCGTTAACTCCCCCGTGACATTTAAGGCATTGCATGAAATAGACCAAATGTGGTCTCTTGTGTGACAATGTGTTGGGTTTAGTCACTTTTTCGATTAAACTCGAATTAGCTCCACTCGATGGCATTGGTAGATCAAAGACAGCTTTCCGATTTGGTGATATGGTTATTGATGAATGAATGCATAATACGGTCGAAATTATAGGGATTTCAATATTCATAAGTTGCCGTGACAATTCAATTTGAAATTTGATGTCTTCATCTGATCTTAATCTTATGATCATTATCAGTTTCCACTGCTTGTTTTTCTTTTCCCTTTGCTTAAACTATAGAAGTGTCAAATTTTACAGAAAGATATTTTTGAGGAACAAAAACAGAAAAATCTCATTCACTCACTTATATAAAAGTCCAAATAAAAATTATTTAAGTATATTCAATAATAATTACTTTTGTTTTGAATATACAAAATACATGTACAGTGGAACCTAGGTTTACGAACATCAATGTTGTTTCGCTTTACGAACGATGCTTCAGTTTACGAACACGTCTCTGGACACAAATCACGTGGGTGTCTTTAATTCCTATAATGTTGGAAATCATGGATGTATATATTAAGCATCTTTCTTCTAATATTACTGTTATATTTATTTCCTTTCTGTATTATTTCCACACATAAAGCCATAACATGTTTAAAAAAATGTCTAGGACAAAGAACGCCTTATTTGGATTTACATTAATTGCAATGGAAAAAAGTGATTCGCATTACAAACTTTTCGGTTTACGAACAGGGTCAAGGAACGGATTAAGTTCGTAACCCACTGATCGGTTCCACTGTACTTTAATAAAAAAACAAAAGTACAGAAATATGGACACATACATTTTAACTTGAATTTCATAATTTTACAAAATCTATGCGTTTGTTACATTTTTAACATTATTTAATTTATTAAAAACAATTTCGTTTCATGAAACACAAACTTAACAATGAAAAATCAAAACAAACACAAGGTATTAATGATGCCATACAAATATTTTCAACCTAAGGTTTAGGTACATTTGCTCACAAATACCCGGTCGTTTTGAAAACTTTAGCAGTGTTCCAATTAAAAATGTTAATTACCACTAGCACATAGACCAAAAATTACATTAACATATTTGGCAAACACATTGGAGACTTCGCATTAAAACCGTGCAACGTTGAATAAATTTAAAACCGCGCTGTTTTCAAAAGTTTGTTTCGTAAATTATACGCGCTAATTGCTTCTAAACTGCGAAACTTTCACTTATTTTTTTTCCTCAATTTTGTCATGAACGAAAATATACCATAAACAAGTTTGATAGAACGAATCTGATTCAACAGTAAGGGCCCAAGATAAACCATTGAAAACACCAATTAAACGTAGGATGGATATCACAGTTCAAATATCTATAGTTGTACTGTATTCTATAGAAACCTTAATATTGTATTGTTGCATTATGTATGTGCTGGAAACGACAGATGTTCAGAAAAAAAAATAGCCATCAGATACTGAAATTTGTTCAAGATTTCCAAAAGCAAGAATGTGCGCAAGCCTTCTTTTTCACACATACCAGTAAACATTTTTTTATATGTTGTTGTTATTAGAAAATTTTGTTTAGTTATAAATAAGTATTAGTTTACTTAATTTAAATAATAGATCTCTAACCAACTCTTATTCCTGAAAATTTAAAAACTGATAATGTTCCTAATCATGCTCAAAAAATTGTTATAGTATAACAAAATTTACAATGTGCAGAAATTACCAAGAAGAAGTCAACTTGGGATAACTCAATCAACTACTACAATCAGTTAATTATTTCCCATGCCAAACCTGAATTAAAAATTATAACTAATTATAATTCTATTAACTAATTAAAATGTTTTTATTTGGCTGTTATCGACTATTCATGCAAATAATTAGCTGTACGACGAGTAGGCAAATTGTTTTTGGTTTAAAAAAAAACGTGTAATTTCGTAAAATTATAAACCACATGAGTTAAAAGGGGAATTCCCAAGCGTCTTAGAATTGGTGAATAAGGTAATCTCATGTTGAATTTTCCTAACACATAATACCAAGACCAAGACTCCCATAACTTACGAATTCCCTGACTTTTTCTTTATTTTGATGTTTTTTTTTTTAATGTATAAATCGCTTTCGAATCCCTGTTCCATCTGTATAGAATACAACAACGGCAATTGTTTAAATCCCACCGGAAATGCTTAAATCGATAGAAGAAAAGCTCGCAAAGAAGTAGACAACATCACCAATTACGTAATTTAAGTGGCATCTCGGTTCAGAGTGATATCATCATTCGCACTTGGCCTTACACAAGCAGATCTCAGGAGGAAGTATTTGAGAGTGATAAGACCATCTATGGTCAGCAGGTTTTGCCATCCTTGTGTAGATAAAGGAGATCATTGTTTCCTTTGTTTGGAGATGCATTTATTATAAGATAAACAAAAGCGTTGCTTGCGCCAAGTTTATAATTCGAGAATTTGAATAAACTAACTTGTTTAAAGGAGAGAAGAATTTTAAGATCGATAAAGAAAAGAAATAAAAGTGGTGTGTATGTAAGTGGCGTTAAATAGTGGCTTCATCCTTCTAACACACTGTACAAACAAAGTAGACCAAATATTCCATATTGACATTCCGATACTGTAGTGGTGGGCTCACTGAAACATTTATAAGCAACATAAATTTCGCAGACAATGAAAGCTTATATTAACATACTTTAACAGTTAGTTTGCAAATAACCAATGCCACCTACGGTGCTTTCCTTACATTAAACATAGCTTTAAGAGATTTAGTTTATGCTATATAGCTAGCTCTTTCTATAGTTCCTTTGTAAATAACTAACACCATTCAAGATGTTTCCTTGCATTAATCCTAAATATTCTTTATATTCCAAGCAATGTACACATTTGCTTAAGATTCTTTATCTACATTCAAGTCTATTTCAAGGATTTCAAGGCTCGCCATTTCAAATTTCAATGACCCCTTCTACTACCAATTACCAAAATTACCAATTTGGAAAAAATAGGTTTTTTTTAGTTTAAGTCGAGCATAAACTGGTGATTAACACGATTTCAAGCATAATTTTCAATTTCAAGGACATTTCCAGATTTTAAATGATGAAAAAATTTCGTCGGATAATTTCATTACTAAACTATGCCTTTGTCCTTTGATTCCCAATCATTTCGGTGATGATCACACTATACAAAATTTTCCAATCTCGTCAATTTTTTGCAAATGCTATTTCCTGATAGTGATTTGATGGGGAAATATTTGGTTAAAATGTGAGCAGCTACCAGAGTGTGCAAACAAAGGCTTATCAAAACAAGGATATCCTCGTAAAAGAGATTTAAATTCGATACGATGGTCAGTGACTTGTCCCGAAATCAAAAAAGGAACATATATCCTCCGAGATGGTGAACCACTTCACCCACAATTCCATCGGGTACAATAAACCAATTTTGTTCATCTTTTTCGATAGGTGGCAATGTCAACAGAGCATCCCAGAATCAACATTGGCAAGCGGAAATCGTGGCAGAAGCGCCATTGATCGAAAGCATGGAAGAAGAAGAGAGTGACTCCCAGGGGGAGCTGGTGGTGGTCACCGACCGCAAATCGCCGTTCCATCCGAAATTAACGCACGCCATGAACGTGACGTCATCAGCGCCACAAACCCTGGCCTATGCCCCATCGACCAACCTGCTCCTGACTGGCCACACGCCGCCATCTTTGTGTCACGGGGATGCCCAGTTGGCCCTTGAGGAAAAGAAGTTCCTATTGGCTGTTGAAAGGGGAGACCTGGCCACAGTGAGAAGGTAAGGGTTAATTAGTCAATCCCAATCGTTCAAATCAGAAAAAACTAGAAGTGCCCTTTTAATGAGCACAGAACATTTCCAAGTTTGGACCATAAACAAAAAATACAAAACTTTTGTTCATGATAGCATTATAGCCAGATTTAAAACTTTGTGCTTATAAAATGTCAACGATTTTCAAGTACCCATAGCTAGTGTACTTTTGCACATCATGCCACCTATTTGAAGATTCCTAAAGTTTTCACGAACTTTTCCAGAAGGGCTTATCGGGGGAGAAACAATCTGAAACATTGATGGCATGCTACTGCGATCCAATTTTCTGTAAATTGCTAAAATAAACCAGTTTCAATCCATAGGAAAATCACCCGAATTTCCATCTTCCATTGCACGTAGAAATCACAATGGGCATTGACCAGCCATGAACATTCGTTCTTTACCCTCAAGCATTGACCTGCATTTCAGAACTCTGGAAAGGAAGCTCAAAGATCCTACCTACATCAACATCAACTGCGTGGACCCACTCGGTAGATCGGCTTTGCTCATGGCCATTGACAACGAGAACTTGGAAATGGTGGAATTGCTGATTGAACATAAAGTGGAAACCAAAGACGCCCTCTTGCACGCAATTCACGAACAATACGTGGAGGCGGTGGAAGTGCTCTTGGATCACGAAGCCGTCATACACAGGCCTAATACTCCTCATGTAAGAGAGATCTATAATATTGTAATAATGAAAGTGGTACAGTGAAAGGGTATGGGAATATAATGCGGGTTGTTCCATTAGTGTATGCCTCTTTATGCAATAAGGACCATTTTTTTTTTGCTGTCATCTATTGTGTCAACTTAGAGCAGGTTGTTCCCCTCATCGTAAGTCTAGACTATACTTATATCCTTTGCTATGCTCTCCATAGGATACCTTGTTATAATGAAATTGAATATAGATGGCCCCACTGTCAAATGCATACCATCTCCAATTTTGCCTCAAACTGTGTTAAAACAGTTCTTCAGATAGTAAAAAAAAATATTGTTTACTACCTGTGGAGGACTTGCAAGGGTGTCAGTTTGCTCAATGAAAAGTGGGCCCATGATGAAGTTTGCACCTTTAAGCACTAGACACTATTCTAAAAATGTTAATAACCTTTTAGTAGATAAATAAGAGCTTTTAATTTGTATACATTTATTTCGCAAAAAAAAAAAAAAAATCAATATTTGTAGTTTTTCCATCATATGAATTTTTTGAAAATATTAGGTGTTTCTAGTAAAAAATAAAATATAGACTTTTACAGTAGTCGGGATTAGGCCTCCGTCTCCTGGCAAGTAATATTTGGGGGGAAATTATTATTTAAGCCAGGAATATATTTAAAAACTTTATTAACATAAGATTTCAAAAATGCTTAGAACTATTAGACGTTTAAAACTTCTTGTTTTGGATATTGATTTTCATATTTTTAAATGACAGTAGCAGCAGATAATCTTTAAGAAATACGTATTTTCCTATATATTCTTATAAAAAATAAAAGCTAGACTTGTATAGTAGTCGGGATTAGGCCTACGTCTTCTGGCAAGTAATTTTTGGCAAAAATTACTATTTAAGCTGGAATATATTTGTAAACTTTATTGACATTAGATTTCAAACAAGATTAAAACTATTAGACGTTTAAAACTTTTTGTTCCGAATATTGATTTAATTTTTTTTAAATGACAGTAGCAACAAATGATCTTTAAGAAATATTTTTCATATTAGATAATTACTTTACAATTGAATTAGGCTTAATCATATCAAGAACTATGTCGATCATTATTTTAAAATTTATCCTTTCATCATAGTATACTTGCATAATTGAATAAAGTTATCAGGCTATTAAGCTACGTTAATTATTATACAATGAATACGTGAGGTATGTTAATGCTATTCAAATATCCACATAATAATTTTTATCTAGTTAGATTAATATAAAAAATCATTGCCAAGTAAAGAAAGAAAAAAAATGTTATTAAAGCTTCTCCTAGATTAGAATTTGTTTGCCTCTGTCATATTTTATTGCCTGCCAAAAATGTTTTCTTGATCAGAATCGTAGCAAAAACATTCAGAAAAAAAGTTTCCAATTCGCAATTACTTTAGAAAGCTTACTTTCTGCATGTATACGTTAAAAGTATATTGGAAATATCATAATTTAATTCCATACGTAATTTGATGCGAAAGATGATCAGCATATATACAAAATAATTTAAAGCAAACGATTTTTGAATGAATGGCATTAGTGAAATTCATATTTTTATATCCATCGCTCGTAACAACATTATTTAAACAAAGTTATACTATAAATGTAGGTAGGTTAAACCAATCTCCGTTTAATAAGATATTCGTGAATCATTAATTTCGTACCTTAAAGTATACAAATTTCGTTTTTGACATACTACAATATATGCATGAATATAAGAAATCGTACATTTACGTTAAAGGAACGGTCGGTTTTACTACATATTTTCAAAAAATACGCTTTCGTTACTTTTCACTGAATATGCATGACAGATATTTGTAAAGATTGTAGACTTGACAAATAAATATTAAACATTAACGATTTCCATCTCTTTTACTTGTCATATTATTAAAAAAACATGGAATTGATTACTAACCGTCTTAAGATCATTTATGATTTCACTCGTCTTTCATTAGATAATTGAAAATACCTATGTATGTATACTTTCGTCAAAAAATGTAATTAAGATTTCTTATAAAAGAATGTGTTACGAAACGATTACATGAATTTATTGAAGCACTCGCTATACATTTTATTTGGAAAGATTTGCGGCGCGCATCATTGCAAATTCTCATTAAATTTTTCTATTCAAATGCAAACAAAATCAAATCTTCTTTCGAAAATCGTTTTTTTTCAACAAAAAAAATCAAAAACAATAAAAACATGCGCTCTCGCTGCTTGTATTCACGTGACTACACAACTATAAAATTTCCAAATTAAAAACTGTCAGTAGTACAGGCAGTAGAATACACTGTAAACCTCAATAAAATTCGCAAAATGAGAAAAACAAGCTATTGAGAAACACAATAATAGAACTATGAAATCCCTATTTCACAATAGCTTCAAAGATACGCCGAACACAATTCATTATGTCTAAAAAATCTGAAAAACACTGAGTTGAGATTATACAAAAAATAGAAAAATAGAAACTTCGACCAAAATACTTGTACGTACATGAAAATACAGTATCTCGAAATATTGTTTTCTTATTTTTTTTTTCTACAAAATTTCAGAGTTGGGAGGCATTGGATCCCGATGCGGCAACGTTCACCCCTGACATCACACCGCTCATTCTGGCCGCCCATAAAGACAATTATGAAATTATCAAAATCTTGTTAGACCGTGGGGCCACCCTGCCCATGCCCCACGACGTGCGTTGCGGATGCGAAGAGTGCGTCACTTCCAGGTTAGAGGACAGCTTACGTCATTCCCGTTCCAGAATAAATGCCTACCGAGCCCTGGCCAGTCCATCTCTCATCGCATTGTCCAGCAAGGACCCCATCCTCACTGCCTTTGAACTCAGTTGGGAATTAAAGCGACTCAGCTTTCTTGAACACGAGTTCAAAAATGAATATCAGGTAAGCAAGAGCCTACTTGGGCCTTTGACCTTTATGTATACAGAAATTATCTCCTATTTGTGTCTGATAATCACAATTAAGCAATAAAATAGAAATGCATGCCCAGCTCAATGACAGTTAGGCAAACTAGCATTGCAGAAACGCTTTCAGTGATTGCCTATCTTCAGTGAAATATTTTTTTGGTTATAAAAGTTCCAGAAACCTCATATTATGACCCCAAGTTCACTGAAAACTCAAAATGTGCAAAAAAGCACACCAAAATGTGTAAAAAAGTTGCGCACATTCACATGTGTTATATTGCATATAAAAATAGGTAGTTTTACACATTTATGTGTGCGCAACTTTTTTACACATTTGGTGTGCTTTTTTGCACATTTTGAGTTTTCAGTGTAGCTAATGATAATCACCCATTACTGAAATTTAAGATTACATTTATTGCCGGTTTCTAGTGAATCTAGCTAAATAAAACGCAACCATTTATTATTTGACAAAGCATTTCATCAAATTAATTCCTACAGTATAGAGCTAACAATGAACTTGCATGCACAAAAATCCGCTTACGTCAATATCGGTTAATCCGATTACTGTAATCATTGATTACATATGGTTTCACTAGCATTTTTGCCGAAAAGTAGGCCTTAGCTAATGCTCCTCGACTAGGAGTTAACAATTTGCGTATACTATTGTAAATGTAAGCTTTATTTAAAATTAAAACGACGAAATTTGTTAACCTATAGGACTACCGTTTTATGAAAAGTTCACGTAAGCCGTTATATTGTACGTAAGCCGCGGCCGTTAGCCGTTACACATCGCTGTTGAATTTATCCCCTGATTAACATCGAAAGATTAATGACTAATATCGAAAATATTTTTCGTCAAACTATTTCCGCTTTAAAATGGGGATTCCATTAGCTAATTTGGAAATTGTTCATTAGAGAAATTACATAAAAGAATGTTGTGAAAATGTTTGAAGAGTGTTTTCTACCAAACTGAAGCACCGATGGCGTAAAAAGAAACTCGATGACAAGATTAAGAATTCGATTTAAGCCATGAAACAGGATTCGACTTTGGAAATTTGATATAACCACCGCTAGCTGCAAAGGATTTTTTTTTTCGTTTTTCTTCGGCTTCAGCTACGAAAATATAGTCTAGAAAAGCATTTCGTACACTATACACTGAAGATGTATTTTAATAGAAAGATTTTTCTCCACTTTATGAATAGGTTTCCATTAGGTTGACTCCTATTCAGAAAAGAGCGCAGGAATGGCGTACAGTTTTTGAAAGCTGCTGGCTTTTATTCGTTTTTATTGCATCCCTCATACTTATTCAATTTCATTATGTTGGGAATCCAGTAAAAGTTAAACTTCAAATTTCTATTTTGGAAAAAGAAAAACACGCGCATTTCAGGCACGTTTAAAGCCTAAAGCTTGTGTGCATATTTTTCTACAAAAAAAAAGTATTTAGAAAAGGATAGCTTTTTTTGCTCGAGATTTTCTTATAAAACTGCGTGTACATTCAGCATTTATCGTTGTTTTCTTAATACTGAGCATTTTGAAAACTTCAGGAACGCAATAACAATTTTAATATTAGAAGTGTAGAATTGCTGTCAAAGAGCATTGAAGCAAATGCAGCATTCTGAAAACGTTATTCAATGTACAGTGGAACCTCGGTTTACGAACGTCTCTGTCCACGAACAAATCGGTCTACGAACACCATTTGTTGTTTCGCTTCACAGAACGTTGTTTCAGTTCACGAACATATTTCTCTGGCCCACCAATCAAAGGTCCGAGTTTTTGTAATTGTTTTACTAGTTCCAGCAGAACATTTTGTTGCGGATCAGTTTTACTAAATACAAGAAACATCAAAAATGTGTTATAATTTCCCAGGATTTAAATTAAAATCGATATTAGTTTCAAGGAAATAAATTTGATTCGGATTACGAACTTTCCGGATCTCGAACAGGGTCAAGGAACGAATTAAGTTCGTAAACCGAGGTCCCACTGTATATTCTTAAATTTTTTTTGAATGTACCGCACCATCTGAAGACGCTTCCTATAAAATTGAAGAAATTACAAAATTGTTAAGTAATTATAATTTTGGAACGTTTGGACATGAACGCCATATATGAAATGGGAAAATGAATCCATTTATCAAATCAAACCTAAACTTTTAGAAAACAATTTCTGAAGAAATATTGTTCCAATCAATTCTAAGCTTTCAAGATTTCAACCACCATGGTTCATTAAGATAAAATAATCTTCTGCACAAAGCTTAGAGACGCCCAAATCTATCAAAAATTAGCCTCTACAGCATTTTCGCGAAATTTTTGCGAGCTGCGTATCTTCTAGCTAACACACTCGCTTGTTTGTACTTATCTTTTCTCTATAAAAATTTAGCTAAAAGCTAACCTACTGCAAGACAAAGGCATTTCATATCCAATAGTGATACTAACAATCCATCCGTTATGCACATTGTCTTCTTGAAAATTACTATAATAGAAGAGGGAGTTGGGGAGAGAAAATGTCTCCTTCCCAAGTCATTGATCTTCAAATATTACAGTCACATGAATAAATAATAAAAATAAAAATAGCACAATGAATTAAGGTGCATTTTGATTCAGAAGTGTTAGACGATTTTGACCAAATTAATAAGCTGTTCCAATTATTATAATTTGTTATCTAGAAACGAATAAATAAATCGCTGGTCCGACTTAAAAATCCTAACACTTTTCATCATTTTTTTCATAAAAACATGCAAAAGGTGCGACTTCACCGCACCAAAAGCAAAAGCAGAGTTTTCGAAAACATGTTTTTGAAACTTACAGTGTGGACGC
>JAQGAE010005732.1:0-10913 GCA_034696685.1 Julus scandinavius
ACCATTTATTACCACTCTCTGCAATCTTCCCGACAAAAAGGAGGACACCCACGCTACCACCCCTGGGCTAATCCCCAGGATTTTGCAAATCCTCCATAAGCATTTCTCCGTAGAAACGTATGACACCTTAGTCCCTTGTTCAGTGTGCCATGCCTTATATATATGTATATAATAGGCATGGCACACTGAACAAGGGACTATATATATAAATAGTTTATAGTGCATCGTGAGCTGACAAATAAAAAAACACTTGTGATGGCTGCTTGTTACTGCTTGTTAAACGATGCGAAAAGTATTGTGTGCGGCGCATTTCCAAAATTTCTCTACCAAATTTTAAAAATATGCTATTAACAAAAAAATTAATTAAACAACTGCTGATAAACATTCGATCCTAACAGGCAAAGCTAGAAAAGAATAATTTCTCGCATTGTTTAATTAAGGAATTTTAAAGTACAATGGCGGATATAATTATAGGTTAGGGAAGTTTAATTTGCTTGAATGTGTCCCTAAATAAGTAGGCTGTTTCTCAGTTGAAATTAATCTTGTTCCATTAAAAAAACAAGACATTTTTACCAAATAAATAAATATTTGTGGAATTATATTTTAGTGAAGTTTTATCAACCTTTCCAACTCGAGGTACACAAAAATGGGGCTAATTTTCTCGCAACGCATGTAGTGAATATGGAACCAAATTGTCATGGCATGCACGTCATACGTTTTTAAGGTGATTTTACTCGCCGTTTTCTCAATTAAATAACCGAAAAATCACGTTTTCGATAACATAATCTTCTCTGTAAAATTCTCTATATGCAATAGAAGGCAATTTTTCAACCTTCACCTAAATTTCCGCCACACCGGTTTTCAGCGGTTTTTCACACTTCTTGAACTTCTTGAAGTGTTTCATAATTCAATTTTTTTAATTTAAAGGAAATGAATGAATTAATTATACGGTAAAATTTTCCCAAAAGTGTTACCTACAGTATATCAATTATTATCAAATTTTTCTTTTAAAAAATTACTAATTCGAGTATGTACTAAGAATATTGTAAAACCTGTGTAGAAAGTATGCTAAAATTATAGTCGTTTTTAGGATTCTATACCCAGAATAACATTTGCAAGGTTTATTATGATATTTGTTTTGACATTTTTTGAGCTATAGCGCGGTGATTATATTCATTTTGTAGATATTATCTTGTTAACACAGTATCAGCACAAACAATTAATGTTGTAACTATAAAAATTAGCCCACCAGGCAATTGGTATTAGAATTTTTGGATTTGTATTTTGGATTGTTTGGTAATTTATAATAGATCTGAAAGCATGGTCACGGCCGATTTTTAGAAGAGCTACATATCATGACATTTGTCTGGAAACAATGATGGAGAAATTGCACTTTTATTTCAGAAAAATTTCACTTTTAATGCAAAAGTGAAATTCCCCTTTTATATTTTATCGATTCGGGTTAAATTTTTTGATTTCGGGAGACATATTTATACCCAAGATCCCCTCTCTCCCCCTCCCCCTTCCCCTCTTATATACAGCCTTGGTGCAGGCTAAGGAACAGTAACAAAGTGAAATGTGCGTGAAAGTCAATTTCGTAAATCCTGATATTCGCACTTTCATTCGTAAAGTAACAAAAGCTACTTAGAGGAGAGGATATAGCGAAGACGATTCCATTGCCCTCCGCTATTTGGGTTGTTCTCCAAAACTCCCCTTTGGTTTTCTTGTAAGGAATCACGGAACGGTAGTTACGGCTCCAATGTGCCATGCTGCGTTGTTTCCCATTCGCGAGATTTATACAGTAACTGTGCGGAGTGGCCAAGCCGTTTCCTGCCTGATCGATAAATTGCTTTGCAAATGCTGTACGTGTCAATGATGGCGTACCGATTTGATGACACCGGAATCTGACGAAAACTGCGATAGTGTCGGAGAGGACGTTGGCAAACAATCGGCAGGCGTTAACCTGTTGTGAAACATTGGAAAACCATCCAAGCTCTGTTTGCGAAGAGCTGTCTGTGCAATGTGAACCAGGGTAGTCAGTTGTACCTAGTTGTAATGTACATTAGAAACTGTCTAGATGCATCCTATGTAATTGAATAACCTCGCTAAAAGCATAAAATGTGCCTGTCCCGACTTGGGACTCATGTGTAAATGAACCTGTCTAAAAGTATATTTTTCACCGGTCCCAAGAGTCCCAGAGTATCCCAGACAGTATATTCCCCCTGAATATTCTAGTGCTTTCTGTTGATGTGCCCACGCTGTAAAAAAACGGGAAAGTTACGAAAAACTGCCAGCAGCAGAATTAGCAGGATCGTCTCGTGAAATGTTCCGTACAGGGAAAACTTCTGTAAAAATAACGGAATAATACTATAAAAATAGCAAAATAACTCCTCTACAGTTGTGAGTGAGCCGCGGTAGGGAAAATTTGCCTGAACACAACAAAAAACGTCACTAAAACTTCTACACTGAACAAACATTAAATTTTTTCAGAATTCCAATGGTTTGCCCTTATAATTCTTGGCAAACTTGAGACGTCTTTTCCTATTTTTTCACTTGTAAACGATTTTCTTCTTGGCCGTTGTCCGAAAATGAGCATCATAATATGCACATTTCTGATAGTTTGTGGTGTGACAACCTTCCCTGATGTTGACACAAGGTATTTGTGCAGATTTAATTGGAATTTTCAAGACACATGTCTCAACCTGTGTTGTACACAGTAGTACATGGTATTTTCAACATACTTGCAATATCCCAATATGAACTGCCACTATCATGCATCTGAATCACACTTTCCCTCTTTGAAATTGACATCTCACTTCGTTTGGGAGCCATTGTTAAATAAAATGACATAACATGTGTTTAAACATTATGTAATGATATTTCGACCCTGTGCATTAATTGGCATACTAATTTCTTCTGTAATAAATGGCCAGTTTTTCAGAAATGGCAAAACCAAACACTATAACAAGGTGTTCTCATACTTTTTTGCAGTGAAAAACTCATTTTTATTTTTTTTAAATTTTTTTCTATTTTTTTTAAAAATATGTTGTTTTGTTGTTACATAATATATGTAATGTAAGAAATATAATACATTTGACTGTTTAAATGTACTACATTTCAGTTCGCTGTAAACAACAAAAATCATGGTGTTCTCATAATTTTTTTGCCTACTGTAGCTTGTGAAACAAATATTCCGGTTCAGCATTACCCGAATGTTTGAATCTAATTACTAGTACTCGAACACTAATGTAACTAAAAAACCCTAGCAATTTGGATTTCCTACCTGGTGATATGCTTTTACTCTAGAAGCTAACAGTTTTTCCATATAATGTACAATAATGCACATATTTAAAAATAAGAATGAAATTTCGACTATATGAACAGAAATTAACTGTCTACACATTAATTAATAACATATACAGTGGCGTCATAAAGTATTTTGACACCATAAAGCATATCACCATACATTTCTGTTAGATAGACTAGCAAATGCTAGGACTATCCATTGTCCAAATAGGACTAAATTCGGCCTAAGCCTCAAATGAGACATGGATTAATTAAAAAGCAACTAAATGGGAAAACCAGGATATTGGGGTGACCAATATCCTTTTTGGACCTAATCCTCAAACAAAGGGGATTAACAGAAAGAATGTTCTGGAAACTTCTGAGACTCAATTAGGCAAATGCTAATTGTGTCAAACTATGGTAAAGTGACCCATTGACATCACAAATGAAACAAGCAACCTCTTATGCTAGTGGTCCACTTAGATCACATGGGATCCCTTCAAACATATATAAAGGGCTCCCAAACTGTAGATAGACAGAGAGAGAAGGAAATGAGAGCCAAATACTATCTCCCCATGATGTTCTATGCCACAGAGCTTGCTCTTGTTAGAACCTAGTATACTTGTCACTGTCTTTTACAATAAAGAATACCAAAGAACCAAAACCAAGGAATTGGACTCTTTTTTCACTTCCAGCTAAGCTCACACTTTTATACAGAGCTCACAGTATAAGTCCAGGTCCTATCACTCTCCGAGGCCTACTTCCCTCGTGTTATCTTCACTTTGCGTGTCAAAGCGGTTCGGCCTTAAGGAAGCTAAATACCTACAACTTCGGCCTTATTTGACCTAACTGTCACCTTCAACCTTATTTGACCTAACTGTCACCTTCATCCTTCCCTTCCGCTTCTCAAGCGAAAGGTGCATGAACCCAGTGAACTCAAAATAAGTAGTCACCTCAACCATGAAAATGTTGAATAATAAATATATATAAAATATTAAAAAATGCAATAAATGAAGCTTATCAATTTTAAGAACGATTTGCATTACGTTTTTTTCTAAAAGAATATGAAAATTATAACTATTTCACAAAAATGAAAAATTGGATGGTCACTTGGACACTTAAATAACACATGTAAACATTACATTACTAACAAGAAATGAGAGTTGTAATGTTTTGTATAAAGTTAATTTGCTTTTGTGATGGATTACTGCCTTTTTGGCATGAAATAAATCAATGCTTTTATGACATCTGTATCTATTTTATGCACTCTACTGGGAGCACTTAATGCAGTCGTTTTTTTGTGAGTTGGTTCAATGCGTAAGTGTACAATGCAATTGATTTTTAATTACTCGCCATAAATGATTACAAATTTCCTAGAGTACAAAATTCCAGTAATTATTTTGCAGTATATTATCTGATGAGGACTATTGTCAAAACCTTGTGCACAAAAATGAAAAACTTGGTTGAGAAATTCTTAAACCTTGCTGCAACGCTATTCACTATACGCTCTATATAATAATAAATGCTTTTTTTTTTAATTTACATATCGTGTTAACTTGATTTTGCCTGAAATATCTGAAAATGGTTCTTTTCGGTTTTTTTTAGAGATTTGCAAGGGAATAACATCACCCTCATTAGGCGAACCGACTTTGAAGGATTGAAAAAGCTCCGTATTCTGTAAGTAAAATACATGTACCATATATATTTCAATAATTTTGGAATCTTTTTTAGAGAAACAATTAGTATATGCTATATTTAATTTCAATGTAATACGTTCCTGATTCGAATTGGAATTTTAATTAATATATCACTATCTCTAGAGTCATCTTTAGAATGTTTGATGATGTTGATATAGAAAAATGCATGAGATTTAACGCAGTGGATTCCTTTTAATTGGGTCATCGCTTTATTGACGCAAATGTTTATTTCTGTAATATCGCCTCTTTGAATGTACTAACAACAACCACTTGGAGGTGAAAAGACAAAACTATCATCTGAAACTTGTCTTTGCTGATATTAGCTAATCTTCTGTTTAAACATATAGATTTTATGGATTCATACCAAAACACTCTTTTTAAAGTTGTTGCTACGTTTCAGTAAGACGTTTATACTTGTAGTATATTGATTTGGTCGCTAATTTCGTGAAGTTACATACAGTTAGTTTAAATAATGAAAAAACTTTAATATAAAAGTAATAGGAAATTATTGCGCTGAATACTTCAATATTTTTTAAAATCTATTCAATTAACTCTGCATCTTATACTGTACGAATATAGCGATATCTTTATAGTGATCAGACTCCATGTAACTAAATGTATATTATTTCACTGTTTTGTTGGTCTCTAGCTCACTGTAAACGGAAAAGGTACACATGTCAAGCTTTGAAGGTACAGATGTATTGTAACAAAATAGGTACCCTATGGGTACATAAATAACGTTACACATATACCCCTTACATTTGTTCCTTAACGTGTACCCCTGGGTACATGTTGAAGTAGCACTGGTACCCATTACATGTGGACCTTTCAGTGTCTCTCAGGGTACATTTGTATGCAACATTTGTTCCAGTATTTGTGTTCCTGTTATGAAAATTGAGAACACTTCGTTTCACAATAAGAATTCGTTGTGATCAATTATGTTCCCTGAAATGGCATTCCTAATGAATTAACAAACAAAAAAAACAAATGTATAAAATTGAGAAGTTTTATTAAACCTATGACATAGTACATGTTCAATACTGTGCCCTGCAATATTTTTAATTCCAATTTGGCACAGAAAAAATCGACATTAAATGAATACTCTGCAATAAACAGAACAAACATTAGTACGTGTTTTAATTTAATGTTGATACAAATCTTAAAAGTAAAATGTTGGTGTTTTTGAGAATTTCAAACATGCTCAAAAATGCAGAGTAAACCAGCATAGACATTTAAAACCTTAATTTGTAAGGATAATGCAAAGAAAAAAACGAAATATATACATAACTTAAGCCTTTATCAGACACTGTACATGTTTCAATTAAGTGAGAAGAAACTCCAAACAATTACAAGTTCTGATGAACGCCTTAGTTATGTATGTTTCGTTTTTTGTATTTGCCCCTTGTTAATAAAGTTCTTAAATCTCTCTGCTCGTTTACTCTGAATTTTTTAGCATGTTTGAAATACTCATAAACACCTAAATTTTCTTTTAAAAATGGTATCAACATTACTACATTAAGAAAATAAATACAACATATAGAAAATAACGTTAAAAATGTAGAAAACATTAACTTATCATTTATCCACAAGTTTTCCAAAATGGAGCAAAAATGCCAAGATGTGGTCTTCTTAAGATCATTTTTAAAGTGAATGTCCTGTATAAAGTAAGGTCAGAGGTCTTTTCTTAGACTTAAGCTCCCTTTGATTATCTTGACCCATAAAATCCCCCTTCAAAAAACCACATGTTCGGCTAAAATTAGCCTTCGGCACCACATATGTACCTTTTTAATTACAACCAATTTTTCATCTCAACTATAAGGTACAAATGTCTCTGAAAATGCAGATGTACCTTTTAAAATGTACATGTGTCCTTTTGCTGTTTAGAGTATATGCAGTGCCAGTGGTCAACCAACATCATCATGTAATTTCTACTATAGCTTAATTATTTTAGGGTATCCTCTATAATCGAATATCCTCATCGTATATTATTGCATGCAAGAAAAAAATGTTATTATCTAAAAAATTTTCTATTAGTGAATTACACAACGAATTAAATGTCTTAGGTAATCTAAATTGTAACGCAGTTTTCAAGGCACCGGAGTTTTTCCGAATGCAAATGTCCATAAGACAGAGCGTGAGGAACATCATTAGAAATATTCTGTATGAAACAAAGAAAAAACAGGCTATGAATATACATACATAATTAGTATTAGAAGCAGATCTGAGAATTTGTTTTTCATAAAAACTTTGCAAAAATGGGAATTTTTCGTTGCTTTATGAAAATCAATAAGCGGTATATTAATGAGAAATTGCCAGTTTCTTTTTATAACAAAGAAGGTATAAATCTCTTTTCATAAAAAACATTGTTTAATTAACATATTTTTGTGGCGTAGATATCGGGTAGTAAAAGCCAGCAATATACGTACTTTGAAACGTCAGACTTGAGGGGGAAATATTTTGGTCTTTTTAGGGGTAGTTAAGTACTTTTCATATAGGTGAACGATATAATTTCGATTTCGACTGTAGGCTACTGAGTTGAATTGAATTATATCTACTAAATCGTTTAATAGGCATTTAATTTAACATTATAGGGTGTACTCAAGCGAGCTTTTCTCTTGGACAGTTGGGCTAAATGCATTTGGCCCACATATGGAGCTCTGCTAAGTTGAGTGTCTTGTGTGACATGTGCACAAATGCTGCTTTTGCAGGAGGCCTGCCATGTTGGAACTTGCAGTCAAAACCTCCTTTGTTCTCCAGCACTTCTGCCTTCCCCATGCAGTATGTTAGAAGACGTCATTTTAAAAACGGGGTCAGCACATTTACTATGGTCCCAATTAACTGATAAATTGCTAGCAAGTACGAAACTTCTGAGGTCTGTTTGAGTACCCGTCTGAATTGACCTAAACTATAAGCGTTAAATATGGCGACAAATATGTCGAATGGAATGGCAAAGGGGAAAAAAACGCCTGATTATCCAAAGGTGACTATAACGTTCCAGGAGTCGATTCAAATCCAATTTAATCGTCGTATTACCGAAGATAAAACCAATTTTTTCGTAGAAAGGACGACGACATGTGCTTGTCATCCCTCCCTTTGCTTGCCCTGGTTATTTGAAAGGCGCTGTGGCTAATGACGAGGCGAATCCCAAGGCTATACATTGTCCCCATGAAGAAATAAAAATGTAAATTCATTCTGCAAATTAAGCTCAAATATGGTACGGAAAACTTCTCCCATGCTCGTTATACGTCGAGTGTGCATCGGGTCGAACCCAAGGCGATTTTGTAAAAGGCTCCTATTGGTATTCTCGAAGTCTTTGCAAGCTAGGGGTTTATGGGGTCACGATCGATCAGCTTGCTTACGCTGTATGTTGGGTGTTAGCGAGTCTGTTGACCTTTGACCCCGCGAACTTGAATGTCTCCTCTCGAAAGGGTTGGAAACAGGATATTTCCCCCGACTCACAAATTGATTGTACGCCAAACCCCCATGATGAAAATGCTAAACAAGTTATAGCGCCTTTGTGAGGTCGTGTCGCTGCACCCGTCATACAGAATACAGAAAGGGGAATTCCCCCTGTTTTCTCTAGAATTGTTTAGTCTTGAAATCAATGACGTAGAATAAATTATGGCGTAATTACATTACTTGAATATAACGCTGCATGGAATACCAAAAAATTCATGAAATGGTGAATCCTTAAAATAAACAAAAACCACAAATGTTATACCACATGGGACCAAGGAGAAAGTTACGTGTTTCGAACAGTTCACCCACTGAAATGGGATATTGGAAAGTTACGTAATTGAAATATAAATATGCATGTCCATCAGCTTTGTTATATTGATAGTGTACATGTACAGGGTGGAGCAAAAGTCACCGCCTCCACACTTTTTCTTATATCTTATAGTTATGAAAACTCTTTTAATGCGGTAAAAAAGGAAATCGTGTGCTTATCCATTGATTTTGTGTAGATTTTAACTACGATCATTCGTCCACGGAAATCCACATAATAACTTGTAAACCATACCACTCGAGACAAAATGTCAAATTAGAAAAAGGAGGAGAATGTTCTGTTTGTATGAAATAAACTATTTTCGTCTTCATTGGCAATTATTTACACTTGTTATAGTGTATTTAAGAACTAAGGGGAAACTCCAATTGGTAACTACGCTGCATCACAGTTCTGCACTGCAGTGAAGCGATCTTCAATTTCATGTATTTTGTGACGACTTATATTACTGATACGATCTCTAAGTGATATTGGACAACTTAATGGCAACATTAGCATGAATCACATTCAGTGTATACAAGTTGATGTTTGAATTCCTCAATTTGCATAAATGCATTAAATGAACGTGTTTACTGTCTGTCTGTCATTCATAGCAATACAAAAGTAAAATGGCATTAAACATCGTTTCATGACCAATGAAATACGTGTATGGTGCTTATTTGGGTACAACGAGCTGGTTTAAATTACATGTAGGTCTCTTTGTAATATTACATGTGTATTAAGACCTGAAAACATTCTAACAACTTTAATAACGATAAAGACGATAACAACTGATATCATACTGTCATGCCATTCTCTTTCTTTTCCTAATTTGACATTCTGCCTGAAATGTGATGTGTCACAAGTTATCAGATGAATTTCCGTCAACAAATGTTTGTAGGTAAAATGGAAGGTCACATGACTTCCTCATTAACCCCATTAACAGACTGTTCATAACTATATGATTTAAGAAAAAAAAGTGAAGTGTTGGTGACTTTTGGTCCACCCAGTATCCACAACTCGTATAATGATAATAAATTTATACTCACAATAAATTATCATATTCGTGGAGATCTTTGCCGTAAATACTCATAAATGTACTATGTATATTTAAATACAATTGAGGTGCACGAATATATTGCACATAATAATTGCACAAACGTATGCTTGCATATTGCCGACTATATTGTATAATTAAGATAATATACTACATATGTATTATTTTACTATCTGGGTTTGTAAGGCATTTCGTATACGTATATGCATGCTACCAAACTGCACATTGTGAGACTTATGCATTTGAGGATGTAAAATGAACAGTACTGCCTTGGTATGGATTTCTGGGACAACCATGCAATAGCAGTACAATATTGCGAAATTGTGTGCTCTGATGAACACACAACAAACCACGTGGTGATCAGGAATTTCAAATGACTACCATTCCCCGCAACTCGTATTTTACTACGTGTATACAGTATATCAATCCGGTTTTAAATTGGTTAAAGCTAATTTGTCAAAAGTTAATAAATGTGCCGCTCTGCCAGTAAATAAAAAGTTACCTAGTTAAAATTCTACTTTTTATTTATTTTTTTTATTTTGAAGCCATTATGTTTGCCGTATTTCACGACTTGGCGTAATTTATTACTGACTGACGTTCGAAATTCTTCCGTTTGTGACTTTCCAGGTTTACACCATTACATGTTTCCTTGAGCTTTAACGAACGGTGCTATTTTTAAATAACGTTGGGTAAATTGGTAATGGGTACACGTTTTTTTTTTTTTTTTTTTTTAATGTTTATATTTATAAAAATCATCGGAGAAACCAAACAGTTTGTAATCTGAAATAAGGTTGGAGACGAATATAATTCGCATAATGATAAAAGGCTCGTTTACATATTGTTATTATAAAAATAATGTTATCAACATTCGAAGAATCAATCATATATTATTCCGAGTTTAATTATATCTGCACATGAATTAATTTTATTCCGGTTCACCATCTTCTGGTACCGTATATATACAAGCCTTTATCATTGTATTTTACATAACCACCGCTCCCTCTAACTTATACTGTAGGGGAGACCGGGGCACTGTGGGACACGGGGCACAGTGGTACAACGTCTTTATAAAATCAGGTTTTATCAGCAACCCAATGCTTTTGATTTGCAA
>JAQGAE010005733.1:0-10913 GCA_034696685.1 Julus scandinavius
AGTGTGCAGGGTCAAAGTGCATAAGGAGTTGATTTTGCCAAACCTGAGGCGGGAAAGACGAAGACAAGGTCTCACAGATGTTTTCTATAATGGAGCCAATCCTAAAACTCGTAATGGCGCACCCTCCCCATAAGGCACACTTTATTAGAAAATAGTGAAATGATACCAGGCATAATCTTAAGTTTTAAATTGCCTCCAAACTTTTCCTATCTAGTTTTTACATATTAAAACCATAAATGGCCAAATTTTCACATGTTAATTAACATCTGATGTTTAGTGCTGCATTTTGGCTTGGATGCAATCAATTAGAAAGTCCCATGGGCCCTATATAGCTGTGGTTGATTGTAGGCTTTATCAACTTCTAAATTTGATTTCCAATGCCGAGAGGATGGTAGAATGAAATTGCACTATTGCTCAGAGACAAATTTGCGAAAACTTTCTATGAATTTAAAGTACTTCACTTTATGGCATTTTGATTACGGCATCTGTGGATATTTTGTTGAAGAAATAAGTTTTATTTAAATGAAAGTCAAATTGCCCGAATGAGAATCAAATTGACCTGCTTTCAGTTTTGCTAATCTTGTTATAGGTCGTACATTATTTTTATGTTTGTGTTAATTGATTAGCATGGCATTAATTTGGAATCATAGGTTTTATTTTGTAGAGGATTACATTATTAGCTATGCAATGTCCAACCTTAACTGGTGGAAATTCTAATTTTGCCATGAATACTAATTGAGTGATTGACATAATTGCCAACAGCATAAGTATTTGTCAGTTAATTAGTGTATCAGCTAACATTAGATTTCACGGTGGCGAGTATAATTGATACTCAGCTGAGCTTAAATGATGTAAAGTAGCCAAAATCACTATAATGAGCTATTTTGACGGCGAAAATCGTCTCGAATGAATGATAAATATCAAATTCTAATTGCTTAATTGACCGATTACTGGACAAATGAAAAGTATTCAAATACTAAGGTAGTCGGAAGTGTAACTGAAGGGAGTCGGAAGCGGCCTGAAGGGAGTCGGAAGCGTGCCTGAAGGGAGTCGGAAGGGTAACTGAAATAATAATGTCGTATAATAGTTTTACAAAACGTTTCCATTTATGGCATATAATTACAGCAATTTATTGGGAAGTTGGGAACAATAGCAAACAATTATAGAGAATTAGGGTACATGTAATGTCCATTTGTAATTCCATCAATCTTTATTTGGAAGTGCATATATTATTGGGTACTTATTGGGGATGTTGGCAATTTGTACCCAATATCTGTTTAATTTTATTACCAAGTGAGAGTTGATGATGAAATCTGATTTTAATGCCCATTAAATGCAATGGCCTGTAGTGCAATTCGGCAAATTTACATTACACTAATGGCAAATGTAAATTATTTAGTATTCGTGTTTTACATATTATTTTGAAAACATATTTTCAGTTCCTAATACAGAATTCTTTTCTGCTTTGCCTAGCCTAATTTTGACTCTTCCAATTTAGCAGCTAGGGTTCTACTTTAGAGGTATGCAGGAACTTCATTAGTTCTCAATACAAACATCTTAGCTGCAATACACAATACATCCATAGATATGACTTCTGGATTACTCAATCGAATTATAAACATTCCAGTTAGTTGTTTTTTCGCATTCACAAGAGCTTTATGCCACCATAAATACTGATGTGTGCCCATAAGTATGTATTGATGTGTTTTAGTGCAGGCAAAATCTTGATCAAAGTACAAATGAATTCATGCAAATGCTGAAGGAAAAAAAAACAAGGGCTGTTGTCTGGGTCGATGATGCGATGCTTTTATTATAAAGCTTGTATTGAACCATTTTACTAGGAAAACAGTCCCATCGATACAGCAAATAACGACATGTGCATTTTTCTACACAGACCAAATAAAAAAGGGGGAGAAGAAATCTTTCTCAGAAAACTCATTCTCCAGAGTAAAGGGAAGATGCAATTGTATGCAAAGTAAATATCTGTATACTCGTACAGTAAAATAAGATAGGACAACAAAAAGCGTGGATCGCTTTGAAGTTCAAGAGAATTTCCGTAAAATTGCGACTCTTTTCGTGAACTGATGTTATGACAGAGAAATCAAATGCTTTTAAATCAGAATTTCCAATTGAAAGTTATCGAAATTTATTCAAAATCCTAAAATGCTTCACTACTTACTTTGTGTATTATGGTTTGAACTTTTCACTTTTTGGCTACTCACAAAAGGAATCGAAAATTTGGTTCTATAACAAATATTCCAAATGTTTTGGCTTGCATTTACTGGCCCAAGTTCAAAATATTCTAAGTGTCTTCAAGAGATTTCCTTCTACCCATTTCTGCAATATGACTAAAGTGTTATATGCTTAATGCCCTTATACCATACCTATACTTTACGAAAACGTATAAAAACTTCCTCACATATGCTAATTAGAAGATATAAACAATAAGCGCAAATGCATTATGGGACTCGGCCCACCTGGCAGTTGAGATTATTGTCAGAAATAAATATTATTGTAATTGGGCATATTGCTAGATTTTTACTATTTTAATTTCTAGAGATAACATGCTGTAGGTGTGTTTGAAATTGGTAAACAACTTGCAAATCCTAAATATTCATCAAGTTAATATATATATGTACGATTTCAGCGTTTTTTTATTTTGAGAGCTTGTATGTTTTATTTTATTAGCCACTTTTGAGCATAAAATAATAAAATAAACACTCACGAAAGTAAGCGATCTCTTTGGAAAATAATTTTACGTATGTAATCGTAAACTTTTTGTATTATTCAACATGGTGTGCTTGGAAAAAACAGAATGTAAATAAAACATTTGCTAATAATCATCTAAGGGAATTTTGATTCACGCTCCTTGACACCCTTTTGATATTATGAAACTCGTTCTCTATAATGATGTAGCATTGTTCGTGTTCCTATTATGTTATACATAATAAAGTAGCTCACATAGTGGTTCATTTCAGGAAATAAAAAATAAAAACGAGTGTTCATACAAATGCATTTAGAAATTTCTTTTTAAAATTCATTGTAAAAAGTACAAGGTTTAGTATAGTCGTAGACAGTTGCAACACGGAATACAGATTTCCTTAATTTGGATTGATGAAATATCCAGTCAGCGTACTATTTGTACACTTACGTTATTTACTTAAGGTGGATTACAACCCTATCCCTTTCAATGGGTGAAATTTGAAAACACTCACAGCCAAGCAAAAAGAGATTTAATAAGAATAAAAATTGTTTAAAATAGCTTAATAAATCAGCAAGTGTATTAAATTGTCGTTTTTCACTTTAAAATGGTAATTTTTTTTTAAAATGAATAAACAAGTTTAAAAAATGTCCGTTAATTTGCATTCTCATGCTGCCACCTGCTGGCAACTTGTTTATTAATTTTAAAAAAATATACCATTTAAAAACCACTGATTTATCAAACTATTTTAAACAATTTTTATTTTTATTTAATCTCTTTTTGTTTGGCTGTGAGTGTGTTTACAAATTTCACCAATTGAAAGGGATAAAGTTGTAATCCCCCTTAAATATATTATGTATTCAAATTTGTGTCCTTCACGTCGTTTTCTATCTTCTTATATAAGTTATGAAAACTGAATTACCGTACATCTTAAATTTTTATTTGCATAATTTCGTTTCTAGAAAACAACCTGGGTCTGTGTATTCGGTGTTTAAAAAATACAAATTTCTTTGTGGATTAGTGACGTTACTTTTGTAAAAACTCTTACTCTCTAGAGGAGGTCAAAGCTATTTTTCCTAGATGAATTTCATTGTGTTTTACGAGGCTGTTTTTTGGTTTTTGGTATAGTTTACTTTTTGTCCTTTTGTCTATAGGTAACAAGCGGCTAATGCATTTCCTCATGTTATAAGGGTCCATTAGATGCTTTATGGGACCCACCGTTTCACAACGAGGAAGCAAATTACCGAACAACTCCAGCATAGGCATTTTTATTAATAGGAAGTTGGGTGCATTCTGTAGAATTTTGGTTCTGAAATTGTTGTGTTAAGCATCATAAAACTAAAGTCAAACGAACCAACAAACATTAAACAGTCATAAAACACCTAATTATTGCAGCACCTGCTTTACACTGTAATTAGTTGGTATAAAGCTCTGTATACCGCAAGCTTTATGTATACGTTTAATGAGAAATTTGCAAACAAACTATATAGCATATTTTTTTTTGGAACATTTTTAGAAGGGTAATAAATTGAATTAAAGATCATTTTTATGTTAAATTGTGTACAGAATGTTCGCCCTTGAGAATGGCAAACACTGAAAAGACTTATGCTATGTGGGGAAGCGGTATCATAAAAGTGCCCATAAATTGGATATTAGATTCCATCATTGAAGCAGCTGTTCTTGATGTTCTTAAAAAAACGATCTTCAGCCTAATTTTTATTTAATGCTGCATGGAGCTAAGTTTAAGGCCTATTTTCCATTCATCAGGTGTCTTTACTGCATTTCTATAGCTATTTTCAAAACACCAAGTTATCCAGTTAGATGATATTTAAAATGAGAATCCAACTGTACTGTAACATTTTGAGACACAGGTTTAACTGGGTTGTCCAATTTTTCTCGGCTCGGGGACTATGTTGAAAAATAGAGAAAGGTCCCCTTTTTAAAATGTATATATTTCCGTTTTTCGATTGGATAAGCAGTTCATGAATAATGGCCCTGTGTAACTTATTTTTGGGACATCCCTCATAAGTTAGTTTTTAAGGTACATTTACGCAATCTGTTATGTTATGAACGTCCTTTTAGGGATTTGCAGTATATTTTCTATACCATATTTTGCGTCAACAAGCTGTCAGTTACAAATCCTTTTATACATAGATGTCCGCCTCTTATTAATCCTACCCATCACCTACTAAAATAAAATATGATTAGCGGCATGGTCATTGCGTGAGATGTACATTGCGGAAGATGACGTCATCGTTCGACACTTGGTCAGAAATTGCACTATTATCCCAGAAATTATAAATTTGATGGGAAAATAAATGGCATCCGCAATATATAACCAAGACTAACTGTGTGACCTTAATTTGACAGGAAATGGTGCCACTTTACCGCGCTTGAAACCTCAAAGGCAATATATCAAATATGAAATTCACTATATATATCGTATATCGGAACAAGCGTTTATTTTGAAATTGAATGCGATAATAAAGAACATGACCATGGCCTAACATTATTTATTACCACGAAATTGAAAGAGCGACTCATCAGTTGTCTTTGTGCTAAGTTGAGTTAAATGTAACGTTTCTCATTTATTGAATTCATTAATTTTTGAATTGGTGCCTCTTGAATATTTAAAAAAAAAAAAAAAGTTGCACACGTTTCATTTATCATGTAGCCTTTATTTGCACAATGATTGTAAATTGATATATTTACGTTGTAAAACCATCATTATAAGTGGAGCAAAACTAATTGCTTAATTATGGATGAAATTAGGACAATATATATGTATGTTCTAAAAATGTTCCATAAAAAGACTGATTTTTCACATGCCTTTTATAACTACGTTGTTGACCTGCAAACAACTGTCGAGGAAGGTCCATATGATACAGTCTAACCCATGTGCAATTATCCGGTTTCACGTCATGTATAAAACATAGTACAAAAGTTCAGGGAATGGAGCATATGTGCAATTAAGCGGGTTCGGCTGTATATACTAATCAAATTTTGTTTTTTATATTTTGCAAATGAAATCGGCGTTTTCCTCGAACGTGATTTATGGCAGCCTTTGCTTAAGTACCAATAATGATTTAACTTAGTTGGTTTGTGAATTGCGAACTCTATAGTAAACAGCAGTTCGAAATCCTGTGTGCCGTGGTCTTCTTTTTTTTTTTTTCATTCCTCGCACTTTGCGGCTTTTTGCAAACCACTCTCGTAAAATGTCGATCCGTTCTTCACCATTTTCAGCACAAGGAACCAAAGTTAATTTGCGAGAGCAGACGTACTTTCTGCTGCCTCGGTGCGCAAAAGTAAAAGCAATTTGAAAAAGATTTTCGAGCAAGTGCTTGTGTCGCTATATACAGCCCCATTGAAGGCACACATTGGAAAAATGGGTTTGGAAGTAACCAAGCAAGACGAAATTCATTGAAGGAAACCATGCGTTTTACTTAAAAATTTTGTCAACATAACCCTGAACTTTCTGCCGTCAACCTCTCTGCTTATGCAAAAAACCTAATTTACTTTTCATTTTTCTTCTTTGCAGAAATGCCCTAACGGCATCGTCAGTGAAAACATGTTTAAGGATATTTATGCGCAGTTCTTTCCGCAAGGAGGTAAGGAAATAATGTTAAACATAAACTGGTTGTATTTACATGCATTGTGAGCATTTGAGAACTTTGACGCTTAAGAGCAAAGTCATAAAACACGTACCTGCAGCGGTGTTAACATTCCGGAAATTTTTACACCAGCTTCGAACCCGTTAGGTTTGAGAATTTTTTAACTTTTCCGTTTGTAGTTAATGGTGCTATCATCTGGAAGATATTTTCATCTGACGTATACAAAAAGTAGTCTTTTCATATACTACTGTGAAAAACAATGTGTTTCCTGTATGCCTTGACTATGACACCATTTTTGGTGGGTTTCACCATTCAGAATCATTTAATCGACTGTTGTGTGTCTTTCGTTTCCAAGGACTTAATCACTTTTAAAAATGCCTACGAAAACCCCATCAACATCGCTATTTTTTCACTGACTTTTGACCCTTTGCTGTAAGCTCTTGTCATTGATTCTATGACACCACTTTTGGAGGGTTACGTCATTGCCAATTTCTTAATCGACCGTTAAATTTTAATCAGTTTCCATGGACTTAGGGCCGGTTGCACCAACAAAGGTTAAATAAAGGTTAGCTAACCTAAGGTTATATAAAACCACGAGTTAACCTCAGGGTTAGCCTCATTGGTTTTCCTCAAGTTAACCAATGGTCAACTGTTAACTTCCTTTGGGTGCAATGCCTAGTTAACGCCTAGTTAACTCACGGTTAACCTTAGGTTTAGTTTAACCTTTGTTGGTGCAACCGGCCCTTAATCACATTTATAATAGCCAACGATAATCTCCAAAAGATCAATGATTTTCATTAAGCTTTAATCCATTGCCATTGATTTTATGACACGATTTTTGGTGGGTTTCACCATTGTCAATTACTTAATCGACTGTTAAATTTTCATTAGTTTACAAGGACTTTTTAAAAAAGTCAACGAAAATCTTTTCAAAATCACTGACGTTTGGACGTCTGCTTTTATCCCGTTGTCATTGATTCTATGACATCATTTTTGGTGGGTTTAACCATTGTCAATTACTTAATCGACCTTTAAATTTTCATTTGTTTCTAAGGACCTAATCAACTCTAAAAAGCCAACGACATGCACTAAAAATCAGTTTTCCACCCACATTTTTCATTAATGTTTGACTCTGCTGTTTTCTCGTGTGATTGATCCTGGATCCTGGTACACTATTTTTGGTGGGTTGCACTATAGTCAATTACTTAATCGACAAGTTGAATTTTTATTAGTTTAAAACATAGTAATAACCATTGCAAAAGTAAACTAAAATGTATCAAACATGTATTTAAAATCACTGTTTGAGATTAAATTGAGGCAGTATAATGTTTGACATGGTTTCTGGAGTCCTGACATGACATCCTATTCAATGATGTAAGCACATTTTACCAGCGCCTGAGGTTTTAAGGTACATTTGATAGGCCTAGACATATGACCCACCCTGTATAAATACATAGAAATTATTGCTATTTTTCTTGTTGCGATGTACAATTTAATAACTCAAAATTTCGAGTGAACTAAGAAATATGCAGTACCACCCATGGTTAAAAATTTCATTACACAAGTTGGTTGAATGGTTCTTCGTATTTTCTTAAAATGAAACGTTGCACACCATTTACATGTATATTTCAAAAAATATAATCAAACTTGCCTCGAGTTAACAACATTTTCGTTGCTGTGGGACAATAAAGACCTGAAAAAAACTGACTCGATTTACCATAGAGCCCATTCCACTGAGTCGGAGGTTTTGAATAAATCTATATTTACCTGTTTTCAAAAAAATTATTGTCGATCATAAAATTGTGCAAACATGATACCAGTAATTCTGACAATTCGTTCTACATGATGTATGTTTATTCTAGAAAATGAGTTTATATAATGAAATCTTTCTCCATAGTGGCCATGATTCTTTTGCACTCTTTAAAAATTACTTTTGATAAAAATGCCTCGCATGATGCAAAGTTATGAAAATGGTAATTTTTTGTACTTAAATTATATTAAATTGTCTCGCAATACTACTCAGTTTCGTAGGGTTATTACATTTCACTATTGTAGTTTTACCATCTGCATGAAGCCAGTTTATCTGTTAAACGCAGTTCGTTTTAATCCGTCATGAAATAGATTTGCACTTGTGACTATTGTGTTTATATTGGACAATATTTATTCAGAAATTTCACATTTTATGGTCGATCAAAATCTCAAACACACTCAATCGTGACTTTCGTCGCATCATTAGTCTTTTTGAAAATGAATTGATTTTGCCCAAAATTTTGTCCATTAATATTTGTCATTACATAATCGGAATTCGGATGAAAAATTATTGTTGTGACACAGCAAATCTGTAGTTATCCACCATTGGACCTCTATGATTTGATTTCTGCATCAATCTGCCCCATACGCTTTTTTATGGAACAAGCTATGA
The DNA here is from genome assembly GCA_034696685.1 of Julus scandinavius. Lineage (NCBI taxonomy): Eukaryota > Metazoa > Arthropoda > Diplopoda > Julida > Julidae > Julus > Julus scandinavius. The sequence goes on from JAQGAE010005733.1 coordinate 8,735, forward strand.
CGGCAATTCCCAAGGTTGGTGGAGTTTCGCGAATCCATTTGTGGTGCTGTGTCAAATTTGGTGTGACAGAAATAAATGACTTGGAGTTATATACCATATTTGAAGACGTTATCGGCACATTTATAACGTACCGGTTACTTGGAACTTTTGATGGGTGGCAATATATTATTTACATGTACATAAATAAATAAATAAATAAATAAATAATTATTGTAGGCAATTTGAATAAGATTTTACAAAAAAAACACGTTTATGTAATCTGGGGTAATTCTGTTACATTCTTCTTGGAAGATCTTTTTAAATCGTCTTTCTTGAAAATTGAGTGTCGATCTTCTTATTTCCATCTCCAGTTTGAACTAAATTTATTCTACCAAGGTCTGGTGATGTTTTCATGTCTTTGGGACAAGAACCACATACAAGAACCATTCCTTAATAATATGAGCTGTAAGCATTAGATATAGAGCGCAAAATTCTTTAATATTTATCTTTTCTGCACTAACTTGTAAATATTGACATTACACTGTAGACAGGTTTCACTCTATATTGAAATATCTTTGAAATTGTCGTTTATCTCTGAGGCATAGAACACGCTGAAAAAAAAAAAAAAAAAGCACGAAAATTGTACAGTGGAACCTCGCAAAACGAGTAATTCGCATAACGAGCAATATGAATTTTTTAAAAATGACTCCCTTAACGAGCGACGTGGTATGGGGAATCCCCGAACTGTGCGATTGTTTCGTTGTTTCGTTAATTGTTTCGCATTACGAGTAAGACTCCTTATGCTCGTTATGCGAGGTTCCACTGTATATTGAATACTCACATGAATGGTTTGGATTACATTCAAACTATATGTATAATTTTGTATTAAAACTTGCGGTTAGATCTATTGAAATGTGACAATGAAGATTATAATTAACTTGTTTTGGAATCACCATTTCACAAAAATTGTTGGTGCAGCGAGCCCATGCCTTATAGGATGCGTTTCCACGTGAGATCTAACTCTCGTGAGAGCTCTACAACAGTTTTCAATATAGCACGTGCAAAATGCACGAAAGCTGTCGCCTTGGCCTCTCTGATAGCAGCTCGCAAAATACGATCCATGTTCGAATTTGGAGAGCAGCTGTCTGTTGCGCTGTCGTGAGCTAGGCCAAAAATGTAGCATACTTCCACATTAAGAAAACCTTGTCCCGCATAGCAGCAGAGCATTGAGGAGATGCTTCTGTTTGGGTTTTTAATTTTTAAAGCTAAGTTTGGGAAATTTTGTGGAATATGAAACGTGACGAGTAACTTGCGAGAGTTAATTTCAACACGTATTTCGAGAATATGCGGAAATTATAAAGGAAACTGGCTATGCAACTATGGTTCGCCCATTGTTGGAATATGGTGCTCCTATTTGAAACCTTCACTGGATGGTCCCATATTCGAGAGATGGTCCAGCATAGGGCAGCCAGATTTGTTAAAGGTAAATAAAAACATTCTGTTGGTTTTAACATTTTAATCTTTCTTGTAATTTACATCTTGTTTCCCCCATATATTAACGCCTAACGACCACTATAGGAGTAGATGTATAGTTTCTCAAATCCTTTGATTGGGCATCGTGCCAAGACTATGCTTACTATTGGTCCTTCTTTTTGTATGCGATTAAACGATGGAATCCTGGCGAAAGTCCAGATTTAGTAGAAATTCATACTAACAATGATGTCTAAGTCGCTACTGACGTAGTAGCATCCTCCTGAAATTGGGTACGACCATATGGCATTTATTTTCTGACTGTAGAGTACTGAGTTGAATTTAGGTAAATTGAATTATTTGTTTTCTAGTTGCAAGAATTCTAGAATTGTGATGAAATCACAGCTTGCGTCTGTTTCCACAAACATTTACAAAATCCAGTTTGAATACTTTGGTTTTATAACTATTTCCATCATTTCTTTACCTGATGCTTGTCTATTGACATCTTTGTAGTCTATGGTTTGGTCAATTTGTTTCCTCAAAGGCTGTCGCCCACCTGGCAAAAGTTGTGCACAACTCACAAAGCACATGAACTCACTTATTCCAGACAAAATTGCGTGCCAATTCCCACTTGCGCACCTCACGAAAGCACGAAAGATCGGCGCTCCTGCTAATGGCGTGAAGCACGCCACTAGCAGACGAAAAAACAAAAACCTCCAATTTATCGATA
>JAQGAE010005734.1:0-10910 GCA_034696685.1 Julus scandinavius
TTTCCTATCGTGTAAAAACATAATATCCATGTTTTTACCAATTTCCAAAAATGACGTAAAGTATACTTTAGCCCTAACTTTTAGTGTTTAAAGTTCAACAATTTTCATATTGAATTTTCTTGACTTTTTCCAAATATTACATTTTCCCCCCTGACTCTTCCAGGTCTGGGGGAACCCTGTCCCAGTCATTTTTTGCACTTAGCCCACGATTAAAACATGGTAACGTGGCAAACATACCTAGCCACATATACAGAAGCCAAACGAGGGCATGTTAATAATACCAAAGTGCGCTAATAAAATAAAACGGCACGAATACATAGCTTCCATGTCGGCCGCACCCGCATCCACACACCGCCGATTCCACGAAACGAATTTAATTAAGCATGCCCATATCAAATGAATTGCAAATTTAATCAAGCCCGAGCCTATTAACCTCATCCCCTGCAACTAGGATGTCAAGAGATGCGAGACATCCAAATCAAACAAGTTTTAGAGGATTCTCAACTATACTTGCAACACCATATGCATCCAAGCATACCCAACCCAGGGTTTTTCCAATATAGCATATGGTCACGTGCTCAACTGTAGCACGTGACAAGTTGTGCAAGGCCACCACGTGAAGTTACATGCTTGTCAGAATCAAACAGGTGGAAACATGGGACAAATGGAATTATGAGCTCACACTGTAGTATATCAATGATCTCATAACTATGGGCCTTTTTCCATGTTCCATGATCTCATTAGAAGCTGATCTCATACTTGAGATATGACAATTGAGTCAAAATTCATGGTCAACATTTTCATATTTCATTCCACGGGATTCTATGAGATTATGAATACGATTTGATGAGATACATGGTGGGAAAAAAACAATAGAGATTTCTATTGTTTTATATGGTTTTCTATTGTTCAGTCAATACAGCTAAACCATAGAAGTCAATACAGGAACCATAGAAACCATTAAAACCAATAAAGTGTCCAAATAACAATAGAAACCAATAGAAATCTCTATTGGTCACCATTTGCATATTTCATTCCATGGGATTCTATGAGATTATGAATACGATTTGATGAGATCCCTGGTGGGAAAAAAACAATAGAGATTTCTATTGTTTTCTATTGTTCAGTCAATACAGCTAAACCATAGAAGTTAATAGAAGTCAATACAGGAACCATAGAAACAATTAAAACCAATAGTGTCCAAATAACAATAGAAACCAATAGAAATCTCTATTGGTTTCTATTGTTTTTTTCACCAGGGATCCCATTGTAGCAAGTTCATGCATGTCAATGACTTACATCTATGGGCCTCTTTGCATGTCGCATAAACTCATTAGAAGCTGATCTCATACTTGAGATATGACAATTGAGTCACAATTCATGGTCAACATTTGCATATTTCACTCCACGGGATTCCATGAGATTATGAATACAATTTGATGAGATCCCTGGTGAAAAAAAAAACCAATAGAGATTTCTATTGTTATTTGGAACGTTGTTTTCTAATGGTAGCAATAGAGAATTTCTATTGGTTTTATTGGTTTCAATTGTTTTCTATGGTTTTCTATTGTTCAGTCAATACAGCTAAACCATAGAAGTCACTAGAAGCCAATAGAAGGCAATACAGGAACCATAGAAAACAATTAAAATCAATAAAGTGTCCAAATAACAATAGAAACAAATACAAATCTCTATTGGTTTCTATTGTTTTTTTTTTCACCAGGGATCCCAATGTAGCAAGTTCATGCATATCAATGGTCTTACATCTATGAGCCTCTTTGCATGTAGCATAAACTCATCAGCAGCTGATCTCATACTTGAGATATCACAATTCTGGGCATACAATTGCATATTTTATTCTATGAGATGTCTCCCTTAATAATAACATTTTATGAGATCCCAATGTAGTAAGTCCGTGTATATCAATGGCCTCATTACATACTCCATGATCTCATTAGCAATGGCCCTCATACCTGAGATATGACAAGTTATGGACATACATGGGTAAATACTCTCCAATGCTCCATTCAGGGCATACAGAAAAATTCAAGAAAATTCAAGCATATTTCTAGAATTTTCAAGCACTCACAATATATGTCAAAGGAGCAAAAAAAGTTTTTTTTTATAAAAACAAAAAAATGTTCTGAACAGACATGTTCCAACACGAATTAGAAATTCCATCATAACTGCTTGTTTTAGTACAAATCCCAATTTACAAAGATGATAAAATTCAAGCACATTTACTGAATTTCAAGACTGTCCATAGCTTAGGGTTGTCAGGTCAGTAACATCCCAGTGAAAACAAATTTGATGTCACCTATGGCTGTGTCATGTGTGACGATGGTGGCGATGACACTGATAAACTGATAATTTGTTTCAACAATTGTGATTCTGTACAAAACCTAACCACACACTATACAGTAAACCGTTGGAAAATTTGCATAAAAGCCAAGAACCGCTCATTTGTCACCTCTGCAAATGCGGCATTCAGCACCATGGCAAACATTTTTTTTTATTATTATTATATTCGCCTTTTATGCTCAGCCATTTTCCACGTCGCTTAACAAATTGTTGCTAATTAACGGATCATTACCGCGTCTGCTATCGTTTGCAATATCGACTATGTCTAGGTAGGTTAGTCAAAGAGCTGCAACACTAAACCGTGGTGAAACCACATCAAATCAAGCTTTATCAAAGTGCAAACAGGTGCTTTTGAGGTGATGGCTAAATATGAAGGATCACACACACACACAATGTGGTGACATTTGGTTTCGTAATGAAACAGTTGAAAATAGTCGGAATTCCACAGTCAAACAATTGCTTTGTTTGTTGTAACTTAAGGCCAGTGATCGTTTTGCCCAGTTGGAATGTCTTAAGTGGATTTTTTCAAAAGTGATATATGAGCAAGTCACACTCTTAATTCATGTTGTGATGACTTCCCAATATTCGAAATTCCACATATTCTAAATGATGGCCATTTTTATAAATACACCTTGTTTTGTGTTTTCGCTAATTCAGTCAAACTTTCCTCTCTGGGGAAAAAACTAAAACTGCTGTTCTTAAAACAGGCCAATATAGCGATTCCTTCAGGGTTCTCACATTTTTCAAAGAATGAAATTCCCTGGCTTTCCAGGTCTTTTCAATTTTTCCATAAATATGAAACATGTGTTTTTACTTTGCTTTTACTTTGCAAAGTCCTGAAAAAACCTGGAAAGTCAGCGAATTTCATTATCAGAAACATGTGTGGACCATGTATGAATCGCTATATTTTCCTGAGAGTGGAATTCCCTGACTTTCTATGCTTTTTCAGGACATTTTTGAATTCTTCCATGAATATGAAAAATTAGCACTTCCATGCGTTTTTACTTTGCTTTTACTTAGCAAAGTCCGGAAAAAAATCTTGAAAATCAGCAAATTCCTTTCTCAGAAAAATGTGGGAACCCTGCAGTAATCGCTATATTTTCCTGAGAGTGGAATTCCCTGACTTTCTAAGTATTTTCAGGACATTTTTGAATTTTTCCATGAACATGATTAATTAGCACTTCCATGCGCTTTTACTTTGCATTCACTTAGCAAAGTTATTTATTTGTAGAAAAAAGACAAGTTTATGGCAAATCATTGTCATCATTGTCTAGGTCAGAAACATTCCACGACCAATCTGAAAAGCTCCCCGACTTTCCAGGTCTCTTCCACGACATTCTTAAATTCCCTAACACTCCAGGATTTTCCAGGTTTTGGGAACCCTGGCCTACTATATGCCTTAACTATTATTCATGTGAATATCAAACATTTACGCAAAACTATAGGCTACGGTAGTCGAAAACCAGACATGAGCACGGCAATTTGAGTTTTTACAATTTTGATAATTTTATTCTGTATTTTGTTATTTACCTCGAAAAGTACCAACATATCAAGTATGGCCCTATAAAAAATTTTCACTTGTGATATGCCTTTGTGACAGAAATTCATGGGAATATCCCTGTACCTGTTAATCAGAAAGTGAAATACTTTCAGAATCATTTAAGAATACCAAAAAAAACTTGTTCACATTTTATTTTGTACTTAGTGCAGTAACCTTGCCCTTGACAATGGCATCCACAGACAACGCAAAAATGCAGTACCTAGATGATTCGTACAAATTTCAAATCTTTCTAAATCAGTCTTGAATTGACATCGACTGAGAGGCAATAAACAGACAGAGATAAAAAGTAGATAATTCGATTAAATCTCTACAAAAGCAGTGCTCGCCATTTATATGCCAAACTTGATTAAAGTAGTCAGCAACCTATTTTTGCTAAATCAAAACCATTGTCATGCAACATTGGACGACAGTAACAGATCCCCAATTGGCATCACTGCCAACAAAATGGGCATCAGCCAAGATTTTCAATTTGACTGTTTTCAGAAACATCCTGCAACTGTCTAGTGGTAGACAGCATGACACAGTAACCACAGATCCCAAAGGACCTTGTCGCACAGCATCACATTGGACATCAGGCCTCACTGCCGCTGTGTACAAATGTCAGTGTCATTGGCCATTTACCAACATCAGTCTCCACTTGTCATTGCATACAAACGGCAGTGTCATTGGCCACTTACCAACTCATCTTTGGACTACAAATAATGAAAACAACTACGCCACAGGTCCTCAGGTCACCTTAGCCATTCAAGGGTGAAGTTTTTCTATTGTCTTTATGCAGTTTAATGCCAACATGCATCCGCAAGGGGAGGAATCTGATTAGGTAAAAAGGATTGTTTACATGAATTCTAATCGAGTACATGTACCAATTTAGTATCTTTCAAAAAAATGTTAAGTAAAATTCAGTTGGCATAAGGTGCTTTTTCAGAAAGTTTTTTCTTGCAGCTCTTGTGTCTGCCATATCAATAATCTTTACTTCGCAATTTCTGCTAAATCAAACCATTGGAATGCAACATTGCAAGTTTAAAGGACCACATTAACATGACGTCAACACAATGCGAAAGCATTTACTGCTGATCCAAGTTGGAATGCCAATTGGCATCACTGCCAACAAATGGGCAGTAACTTAAGTGCTGTCAGTCAAGATTTTCATCTCCACTGTTTACAGAAAACTTCTACAACTGTCAGTGTCATCATAACATAGCCACCACAAATCCCAAGGGATGCTAAAAACCTACAGAATATTCCACAAAGGACATCTGGTCCCACTGCTACCGTGTACACATGTCAAGTGTCATTGACCAATTACAGAATCAAACACCTTTTGGCGAAAAACAATGAAAAACATAATACAACAGGTCCTAAGACTCCTAAAACACTGTAGGCAGTATTTTATCTTTCCAGAAACATGGGGCAGGGCCAAGAGCTGGTCAAACTTCAACATGGTCAAATCAGAAGTTCCCAAGTGGGGCTCAGAGCACAGTGGGCACACACCGTACCCAGTCCCAGTGCCATTTCAGGATATACACTCCACTATTACTCCAGTAAGCCAGTACTTGACTTAAACAGGACACTTAGTAGAATGTCAACTAAAACAGTTTTATCTTTTCAGAAACATGATGCAGAACTAAGAGCGGTTTAAAGTCCCCAAGTGGGGCAAAGCACAGTGGGCACAAACAGATCCCAGTTCCAGTACAATTGACATTCCAGAATACAGACTCCACTGTCACTCCAGTGAGCCAGTACTTGACTTAAACAGGAGGACACTTACTAGGATGTCAACTAAAACAGTTCTACTTGTGTAGAAAAATGTTGTAGGGCTAAGAGCTGGCCAAAGTCCCCAAGTGGGGCAAAGCACAGTGGGCACTCATAGTACCCAGTCCCAGTACGAGTCCAGTATACAGACTCCAGTGAGCCAGTACTTGACTTAAATAGGAAGACACTTGGTAGGATGTCAACTAAAACAGTTTTTATATGTGCAGAAACATGGTGCAGGGCTAAGATCTGATCAAAGTTCCCAAGTGGACACACACAGTATCCTGTGTACCAGTCCAGTATACAGACTCCACTGTCACTCCAGTTAACCAGTACTTGACTTAAACAGGAAGACACTTGCTAGGATGTCAACAAACAGTTTTTATATGTGCAGAAACATGGTACAGGGCTAAGAGCTGGTCAATGTTTCGAAGTGGACATACACAGTATCCAGTACCAGTTCAGTATACAGACTCCACTGTCACTCCAGTGAACCAGTACTTTACTTAAACAGGAAGACACTAGGATGTCAACTAAAACAGTTTTATCTTTGCAGAAAGAAGGTACAGAGCTAAGAGTTGGTCAACCTCGAACATTGTCAAAGTCCCCAAGTCCCATTCCAGTATCACAGACGCCAGTGAGCCAGTACTCGACTGAAACATGAGGACACTTACCAGGATGCCAGACTACCGATTGAACTCCTGACATGTCAAGCGATGACAAACTTTCCCACTCCAGATCAACTCGCCATTAATCAACATGGATGTCATGACGGCATCCACGTAGCAGGTGTCGCACCTCCCCGGTCTTGACCCCAGAAATATTGGGGGGGGGAGTTGTTTTTCAGCAATACCCCACAACTGCCAGCTTGTCCCATGTGAACCACCCTTCGTAACCCATCGGTCATATGCCGTGCCCCCTCCCCCCGGGCCCACGTTACCTCGAAGCGCCCCCAATTCGCCTCCCCGCTCTAACCTACATACGGTCAACAACTACGAGCACGTCCGGCAAAAAACTTTCTCGGGTCGGCGACATTGTCAGCCATCCTCGCACAAATAAAATGCAAAGTGGGGGGACTAGGGTTAACCTCAGGTAGCGCGCGCAAAATGGCAGAGGTGGCTTCTGTGGGGGAGGGGCAAGGGGTCAGGGTGTGTGGGGGGAGAAAGTGAGGGGAAACAGATGCAAAATCCCTCCAACCCCCCACGCCATCGACCACTACTCGAGCCTTAGCCTCGGAACCCAGGACCCGGGGAGGGAAGCAGCGTGCGTCGCCACGCCCGACGACCGTCGACGTCGGCCGCTGCCAAAGGTGCGGTAGGCGGCTGTAGGCCTAGCGTCGACCGTCGTTCGGGGCCCGCCAAATATGCCACGGCACAGAAACAACACGAACCGGGTGGGGGCAAAAGACAACAAACGACAGATTTCCCCCCGTCGCTGCCAACAACAACAAAAAATACTAACCTTCGTCATAGCCAAAGACCGACCAGTTGCTTAGAGCACTACCCGCGTACGTACACACACACGACCGCATCCGCCGCTCCCCGACTCGCGAATCGCGGCCTTCGGGCGGCCCTCCCTCGGCGGCAGCGATGGATCGGTCCGGCGTCGACCGAAGCCCATTGGCGGCTTTCGGAGGCACGTGACCGGGGAGCCTGGAAGGGGCAAGCGATCAGCGATCAACAGGAGGGCCCGGGGGAAAAGGAAAATCTGAGGATTTCGGGGGAGAAATTTCGGTGAATCCTAAAGAAAAACGAGGCCAAATCTATGACAAACCGCAATTTTCAAGGAGAAAGCAAGCCTAGCGTAAATCTGAAATTTCGAGATGCCTACAAGACGTGCGGGTGAAGAAAAAATAAAAAATAAAAATTAGTCGTGTTTTGAAAATATACTCCTGGAGTGGTTTTTATTTTTATTTATTTGTTCCCCGGGGACCACTCAACGTTATTTGGTTCGTTTACAAGTTCAAACAAATGTTTACACTGCATGTTATCATCGCTGTTGATTAAACTAGATAAAAACGAATATAGAAATGAATCGAGCGCCATCTTGGATTCCATTGCCATTCACTTTTTATTTAGTATACAATCAATGGAAACTTTTCAGAATTTCATAACATCGAAGTGTGTCCTGTAAATTTCAGACATGGGCAAATTGTACTCATGTCTCCTGAGTAGGAGTACAGATGAAGTTTGCAGTGAAATTACATTCTATAGTAAGCATACTTTGGGCAAATTGTACTCATGAGCAGATTTCATAGTGCTCCATAGTAAAATTAGTATCGTAATCAGGCTTGGGCAAATTGTACTCGTGTCTAATGAGTAGGAGTACAGATGTAGTTTATAGTGGAACCATACTCTATAGTATAAGTTGAGTACATGTAATATCAAATGAACAAGCAGACTTTGCTTGCACGTTTTGAGTACACTTATGTAATTGAGTGCATTGTACTCTCACGTTTAGAGTACATTTGCATTTAATTACGTTTGTACTCGTACCTTTTGAGTACATTTTGTATTCAATTTCTCTTTGTACTCGTACCTTTTGCATTCAATTACTCTTTGTACTCGATACTATTTTACTGGACAGTAACACTCATAATGCGTTCCTTAAAAAAAATTGCATAAGGGAAATATCATGTAACAGTATTTAAAAATAAGTTGAACTATTCATTTTTTTTTTTTTTTTTTCAATTAACAAAATTCCCAGAATTTTATCAACATAATTGATTGTTGCTAACAATACCGTTTTGGTGGGAAAAGAAAGCAAACCAAATACACTCTTGTGAATTATTTATGCAGCGGAAAGCATTTTAAATTTTAACAATGTTGGCATAGGGGTAATGCTTACAAATCAATTCCCAGCGTGTATTTTTTTTTCCTGAAAAATGCCTCGTTATTTTTAAAAAATCGATATAATGTCCCCGAAAAAACAATGATTTATTTTAAACAGGTAATCTGCAGACTTGATATAATGTCAGACAGAAAAGACAAAAAATTTGTATTGCTAAAGTTTTTAGTGTTGTGTTACACCTGAAGAGTTTGGCGTGGTTTTTTTTTTTTAGAATATGCAAATTTTCAGAATTTGACATCCGCCATTGCAAATTGATAAAAATCGCATTGGTATATCAATATTTCACAGCTAGTTTGAAAATCTAATTTACAATGAATTTCATCCTAACTGAAAACCGATTTGGAAAAAAGGAATGAAATTGCGTGCGCATGCGCAACCAGATGCTAATGTTCGTGTTCTAACCGAATCAATAGTCATAGACTGTACGCATGCGCACAAGGAAATTTACCCGTGTCTAGTAAATTGGATGGGAGCACTAGGATGAAATCCATTCCGTGACTAGCTGGATAAAATGTCAATCAATTCGCGCGTGCGCAACGAGCAACTAATATTGGTGATCTAGCAGAATCAGCTCGAGGACATGAAGTTGGCGCATGCGCACGTGCACATTTCCATCAATTTTATACAAATTCGTTTTACAACTAGGATGAAATCCATTCCGTGACTACAGCTGAATAAAACGTATGTTAATGCGCGCGTGCGCAACGAGCATCTAATATTGGTGCTCTAGCATAATCATCCCGAGGACATGAAGCTGGCGCATGCGCACGTGCACAGGTCCGTCAATTTTATCCAAATCCGTTTTACAGCTAGGATGAAATCCATTCCGTGACTAGCTGGATAAAATGCATGTCACAACGCGCGTGCGCAACGTGCCGCAAAATATTAGTGATCTAGCATAATCATCCCGAGGACATGAAGCTGGCGCATGCGCACGTGCACATTTCCATCAATTTTATCCAAATCCGTTTTACAGCTAGGATCAAATCCATTCCGTGACCACATCTAATAAGTGTTCAATACTCAAAATAACCAGTACAATACACGGTGTTTGAAAATCTAGACATCATCATAAATCGTGGTGATAAGCCCCATTATCAAAGCACTTCTCTAATAAACCTACATTTGACTTTTCAGAATCCGAGGCAATTCCCAACTGCTAATCACGCATGCAGGATGATTACAAAACAAGTTAATCTGGGTTCATCAGACAATAATCGTTGTTAAAAATCTTGTCTTCGATCAGTTTCATTGGCGTTAAGTAAGAGGTCAGGGGAATGTAAAACAAAGAAAGGCCAGGTCTGGAAGCTGACAATCCATCGGTGGGGAAAAGGGAAGAGGGAACTTCTTCTTCTTGGGGTTGTTCCTGGTGTTCACGTGTCAAATTGCCATATTTAGCCATAAAGCCCAACGTCCAGAATTGATGGCTCCTAAAATCAGCTCTGAACAAACCCTTAAAACTGGGTAAAATGGTGAAAACGCGGCGGCCAATAAGAGCGGTGGTAAAACGCAGGGGTCCTCCAACGACAAGGGGTGAGAAAACTGAAACACGTGCGGTGAGACTTCAACAAAGGCCCCTGCCAAAGGTCTCCGCTTCGCAGAAACCGCATTTGTGAGGGCGCTCCAGAGTCGAAACAAAAGAGGGCGAACGAGATTAGCCTTCCTTCATTCATGGAAAAGAGGGATTGAAGAAACAATGAAACGAGAGGAAATTCTGCCACAAAACAAAACCCTCCTTTATTGCCTAGTACAGACCAGAGCAAATACGAAACAAAAACAGGGCTTCCGATACAAGTTTATGGTAAAAGTTTGCTTGCGGGTTATTTGCCCCGCAAACTTTTTGCAAAAGGAAACAAATGTTTTTCCCGTCATAGCGCTCCTAATGCTTAGTACACACCAGAGCAAACACGAAACAAAAACAGGGTTTCGGAAGAGTGTTTAGGTTAAAAGTTTTCTGTCTCGCAAACTTTTTGCAAATGTTTGCCGGTCACGGTGCTCCTAACGCCTAGTACACACCAGAGCAAGCACGAAACAAAAACAGGGTTTTGGATGAGTGTTTAGGTTTAAAGTTTGCTCACCAGTTTTCTGTCTCACAAACTTTTTGCAAAAGAAAACAAATGTTTGCCCGTCATGGCGCTCCTAATGCTTAATACACACCAGAGCAAACACGAAACAAAAACAGGGTTTCGGATGAGAGTTTAGGTTAAAAGTTTTCTGTCTCGCAAACTTTTTGCAAATGTTTGCCGGTCATAACGCTCCTAACGCCTAGTACACACCAGAGCAAACACGAAACAAAAACAGGGTTTTGGATGAGTGTTTAGGTTTAAAGTTTGCTCACCAGTTTTCTGTCTCACAAACTTTTTGCAAAAGAAAACAAATGTTTGCC
>JAQGAE010005735.1:0-10910 GCA_034696685.1 Julus scandinavius
ATTTTAATTCAGATGCGTCAAGGAAAAAACTTATTTTAGAAGTAGTTTGTATGATCTGAAGTTAAGTCAAAGATTATCCGAGTCATATGTGTTTTTCGTGAAAGAATAATGTTGTTCTATGCATATTTGGTTACCAGGGACGAAAAAATTAGGCCTCAGGTTGAAAGGATTCTTACGATATGGGAAGATCGCAATGTGTACGACGCAGCTTTCATTGCGGAGCTTCACACAATTCTGGGGAAAGTTGGTAAGTTGGTAATTTTTGTTATTGGGTGATGTGATTGCGCCCCTCCTCGTGTTTGAAATTCGTCGACTAGCATGCAATACATTTTCCTGGTTTTCTGTGCAGCACCTGTAAGCGTGACTGGCGCAAATGCGCAAGTGGCTGCCAATGCTAAAATCCTGGCCGAATTTAAGGTAGGCATACAATGCGATACTGAAATAAGTTTGTTCCATTTGTTGAGCAGTATGCAAATTTATCTTTTCTTCTTCTTCACTTAAGCCTCAAAAGTTGGTCGACAAAATAAAAAAGTTCAAAAAGCTGGAAAGTGAAGTTGATGTGAAGCAGAAACAGTTTGCAGGCTTGAAAATGGACGTCTGCAGCACTGAAACGCTTAAACAGTTGAAAGGTAATGGCGACACTTTCCGTATAGGTATGTTCAATTAATTTACCATGAATGACCACTTTCAGGCAGGGTGGTCCAACTTTTCATACCAGAAGGGCCGCTAAAGTACTTCGCACAGCCTGCGGGCTGCACTCCGATTTAGGATTTAAATTTCCATATGATAAATTAAAGTGCTCGTAATTTTTTTAATATACATAATTCAATTATCTAATTAAACAAATTATACTGTAGCTGTTACATCTAATACCATAATCAAGTTAACGGATTTAAAATTACAGTACCTATTATTTTTACAATGTTGTCATCGGGTTTCTCCCCAAAAAACAAACGTGTACGCGTACAGCAAGAGTACAATTTTTTTTGTAAATCATTAAATATGTTATGTAAGCAATATTTCAAACTTAAATGTTTAAGTTTTTATTTTTTGTCGACGGCTGCTAAAAACGCTTTGCGGGACGTGTGTTGGACCACTCTGGAATGGGTTAAGGTGTTAATGTCTAAACCTGCAAAGATGAGAACTCTGAAACTAAACTAAAAAGTTTAATGTTAAATTAGTAAAAAAAAAATTAACTTCCCAACTTATTAAATGAATAAGTGTGATAATACTTCTGCATTCAACATAAAACAGGCACCTGAAAACGAAATACAGTATAACCTCTCTAAATTGATCCTGTGTAAAAGATCTCTAAAAGCGTAAAATGTGCCGGTCCAGACTTGGGACCCGAGTATACAAATGAATCTGTCTAAAAGCATATTTTTCACCGTTCCCAACAGTACGAGTTTAAAGGGGTTCTACTGTATTGTTTTCCCCCTGTAGTTTTAAACTACAGTAGAACCAGCTTAAGAAGTCGAATGTTTGCGGTCCAAAAATAAATTCCTTAGAATTAATGTAAACTTTAACCATGTATAAGGTTTTCCGTTTAAGAAGTCCAATCTCACGGTCCCAAAAGTAAAATTTTAATGTAATTTTTCCCCAGCTTAATAAGTTTTCCGAGTCGCAATTCATGTAACGATCCTCCGTTATGACGATAAAACTGAAAAAGACTAAGAATTTGCGGAAAATGTTTTTGCTTAAGTTATGGAAACATGATTAAGATATTGTCATTACTTAAACATTTTGATTCTTTATCCATTTGGCCATGGCACTATTTTGGCATTAAAATGCGAAGAAATTGTGCATCACTTGTGTAAAATAATTCAAGTTCTTTTGAAGGAGAAGGCAGAGGGAAAATGTTCTGACAATTTCAAGATGAATGAAGCTTTTAGAGTTCTTGTAGTGTAGATCATTTGCTAAAATATTAATTACCACTTACAGACAAGGCACATGGTACAAAGTTCACCAAAGAGTTTGAAGATGCAACAAACAAGCTTGAGGAGCTTGTTACGATTTTGCAGAGGGAAGTCAAAGAACATACGGCAATGATCGAACTGATGGAGCAAAGTGAAGTGTTTTACGAGACCCAGAAGAAGGAAGCAAAAATAGTTGCCAATGTGAGTTTTCTCATTTGTGTTCTTAAACTTTGCATTTAGTCGGAAATTAGTAGTATACATTTTATGTATAACGGATATTAGCTTAATTAGCAAGACTTGTTAGGAAATTTGTAACAAAAATTAAGAAACTGGATGAAAAAACCTGAAGAAACTGTTAGAAAATCAATTTTCCATGAAATAATTAATAATAAAATTGTGCGATTTACTAGGATAGTATAAACCTACACAATTGATTTGCAAAAATTTAAACTCGCCGATAATCTATATGAATTTGATAAATATTCTTTTAATTAACATCTATGAGTTAATTAAAAATGCAATAATAACCGGTATTACACATTTTAGGCCTACAAAAACTTTGGCGCTAGAGTGAAAAATCTGCAAAACAAGCTAACCGAAACTATGCCGAATCTGCCTACTCCTGTGCCATCTCCATCCTTCGATGCACCTTCACCAGCCGATTCTTCCGGTGATGAATCTCCCCAAAAATCTCCCCTCAAAATCCAAAAGAATGGTAAAGATACCAAGCCTGAGAAAACAAAAGTGGAAAAGAAAGATGAGACTAAAGACGACATTGAAGCAGTTGATATGGAAATGTCCGATGATGACTGTGAAAACCCCGTCACCGGTAATTTTTTAATTAGAATCAAGCTAAGTAGCCTTGCATTTGGAAGTTATAAACTGGTTTTGATTTTGTAGCCCCGAAAGAAACCATCAATGCTGCCGATATTCCATCGCCTGGCTCAGCCCCGTCTCCAGAAGGATCTCCCATTGGCCTCAATCTTTCACCAGACATTTCTGCTCCGCCACATTCCAAAACCACCCCACCAGTCAATGCCAAAGTCAACACATCATCCACCAATGCTTCGTCAGCAAAGCCAAACTGTATGATTTTTAATTCTTAATATTTCTTTTGGTTAGCAAATTATTGAGTAAGATTGTCAAAATTGGATAATTATGTTTAAGAGCTAATGAAATTTGTTAGGTTGATTATTATTTCTAAAGTGACTATTGTCTAATCCAATCATACAGTGTATTAGAAAATGGTGACAAAAGTTTCATAATTTTAAGCACCCATTAAATGGATGCACTTTACTTGATAACTTTTTAAGCAAGATTGTTTCAAAGTTTTTTAATTGGAAAGTTCCATTGCTTGAACAACGTTTGGTTGATATAATAAGTACTAATACTAAATTCTTTTCAAGATACTTAACATAACTTTGTTACATAAATTGTTATTTTCAGCTAATTCACGATTTGAAAATGTTGGTTATTTATACATTGCTTTGTTTTTCTAGCTGCAGTTACGGCCGCTTCCATTTTTGATAGCCTCGTCACCAGCAGCAAAGCGAAGAGCAATGCCAGCAGCTTGGACATCAGACTTTCAAACCTGATGCAAAATATCCCGAACTTCACATCCAGTCTTTTTGGCGGGCGGTCTCTCGATGGGATCAATTCTGTGCAGACGCCACCCGCTAGCGGATCTCATGGAGAGGAAGTTGGCACCCCGCTGAAGGATGAGGAGAGCGGGACAGGTTCGGCAACACCGCTGCAGGATGAGAGTAGAGAGGCAAGCCAAACTGATGAGACTAAGCTTTACGTTAGTCCTGAGATTGAAAGCAGCAATGCAGCTACTTATTCTGCTTGTGGTAGTTTTATGAAGCCTGCTTTGCGTGTGCTTGATACTAGTAGTGATGGCGATTCCAGTGATGGGAAGCATGACGGAGAGTGGAGTAAAACTAGATGTTGGGTGCAAAACTCGTCCCGCTGGTTATCTTCTTGCAGCCCAGTATGCACGGTTTTTATGCATTGTGCTATGCTTTTTTTGTTGTTTGTTGTTTGTTGTTTTGCATGACTTTGGAAAGCTGTTGGCTGTGTTCTAAAGCTGAACACGTGTAGTGCATGGGATTGGTGCCTCATTGTTTATGGTGATATTTTCTTCTAATCACAGTTTTATACAATTTTGTTCTGTAAAAATAAGGACTATTGAAAATTCTACAAAAATATATTCTTAATGGTTAAAAGAGTAAAATAATTTCGCACCTTTGTTAAAATACAGCAATTGTTAACAATTTTTGTCAGTGTGGGCATCACCATGCAATAACCCTGACCTTTGTGGGCATCCCTAGATAAAAAGGAAATTGCAAGTAACTCACCTGTAAATTGGCAGCATTTTAACTATGTATATATGTATTTATGGCCTGAAGATATTATGGGTGTAGGTGCTTTACGAATTCCTTCTTAAAATACTTGAAATTTCTTGGAAGTTTCTGGTTTGGACAAATGTTTTTGCATGCAGAACTGTCAAAAAATCCATGCATTAATTACTTGCTTATGCTGCTGTTCCCTTGAACTGCATTTTCTTTGTGAATGCAGATGCATGTTTGATTTTTTGGTTAGCCTACTCTCATTTTTCTTAAATGGTTGTAGGTACGCATGTCTCCAGATACCTTAGATTGGATTAAGGGGGAGGATACTTCTGACTCAGAACTGATCTACAACATTTGTAACATTTTTCCTTGTTTTCCAGGCCAATTTCGCCATGCAGAATCAGAACCAGCTGAAGGAGGGTGGCGCCACACCTACCATTGGTGACATCTTGCAGAAGCTGGTCTCAACTGGCTCCGTGCAAGGACTGGCGTCACAGTCGAGCAGCAACTCCTCCACGCCTAACTGGAACTCGCGACAGCAAAGTCCTCAGCCGTGGCTCAATCAGCCCACACCCCCACAGGCGCCCAAAACGCAGCAGGCAGCCGCCTTCGGCACCTTCACTCAGCCAGGAGGACAGTCATATGGCGAGCCTGCAGAGTCACCGTATGACGTGTACGACCCTGAGCAGTTCCCATCCTCAATGAATGGCGACGATACAGAGCTTGGGAGGCCTCCGGCAAACCCCTTGCGGATGCCATCCGGGGGGCAGATCTACAGACGCAACTCTAACATCGTCGAGCTCACCCCTTCGCCCACTGGAACGCCAAACTTTGACAGCAGCAACGACTCCGCCTCTAACCACAACCTGATCACTCTGGTGCGCAACAGCAGCATGGAGGATGGCGGCCAAGCTTTGTCCGACAAGCAGGCTCCACCCGAGCAGCCGAATTTCGGAGCCCCTCCACGTTCCAGGAACATTTTTCCTGCTGGAGCCCGGTATCCCCCAGGGCAGAACCCCAACGTTCGGTCAATGGTAAGCAACAATCTCTTAAACGTGCTCGGGCGGCTCAACAATAACGGCGACAGCGAGGGCTTCCTTCGTGAGGTGGACAACCCAAGCGGAACCAATCTAAGAACTATTGTTCCACTGGGCTCGCAGGGTGGCGTGGATACAGATGTGGCAGATATTGCGCTGCCCCAGGGAGATGGCCAGATGTACTCGAAAATTGAAACACTGGACAGCCGACGGGAGACTATGGACATGGCCATGATGGGCGAGCCCTGGAACGCCAACTTGAGCAGCGGGCAAGGGTTGTACACCAGGAGGAACGAACCCCCAACGTCTCCAGGCTGGCAGCAAATGATGACCCAAGCGGGGCCGCCACCCATCAGGAGAGAAGCAGCGCCCTTTGGTATTCGTTTCGGCTTTCAGAGGCGCGGCAATGGTAACGTCATTCCTCGAGGACCGATCGGATGGAATCCCCTGGGTCCCCCGCCCAACAAGCGACCGCTGTTGGCACCGACTGTGAGGCCACCCAGGCCGCCACGTTGGACGCACAACCCACCACGATACTAAGGGTCTGAGGTCCTGTTTTCCACTTTTTAAAGAGGGTAGAGTAGAATCGGCTACCAACGACGTCCCAAGAGGCTGAGGCGTATGGGTACGAGGAAGCGATTCGTTTCACGACTTCACCCGATGTCGGATCACGTTTCACACACACACACACACATACACACACACGAATGTCGTTCCTCGGCAATCGGATCATTGTCAAAAGAATCCTGGAATTTATTTTAGCTGAAACTGCTGCCGAACTGTGATGCTTGCGTGAGCGATTTTGACCAAATGCATAGTTGTTTGTAGTTCAAGCACTGTTTTTGCCGAAACCAACAGGTTGATTAATGCTGATTTTACCCATTGCCAAAGCCGGGATAACAAAGCTTTGAAGGGACAACAAAATCTCTTCAACAATTAATCGTTACAGAACTTATTCGTAATGGCGAATATTTTCTTTCTGCTGCCTCGCTGCATTCGATAAACGTGTCACTATACTTTGAAAGCGGGGTATTTTACATTTGTTGATTTTAATATGCAACTATACAGACAAAAACGTTGCAGGATTATATGTGGGGAAATATTTTCATTTACATGTAATGCTAATTGCAATTATAGGCCTTTTCACCCTCATTAAAATGCCATTTTAGCTGATCTTTCACAACAAGCTGTTGTATACAAGAAATAAAAAATAAAAATGCAACTCCTTTTTAAAGCATGATCTTATATTGGAAATTATTAGCCGCCTTTTTACAGCATACCAAATTCATAGATAGATCAATTATGAAGTTTGTATGTTCATTAGCCCCAGGACTCAAATTTCAATATTTCAAATTGGCCAAAATTCCATCATCACTGCATACACTGAATTGTTATAACAGTATAGTAATTATACTAAGTATTACATAATTGTGTTTATTATGGCTCGTATTACAGCATCTTAAATTTGAATTTTTCTGGATTAAGCTGTTGTTAGTTCAAATTATGAATTTTATATACACTTTTTACCAAAAGTGATAATAACATTACCTACCAAGGGAACATGACAAGTTCATTGAATATAACATATCTACTTTTTGTTAAAGGTCTGGTAATAAGGTTTTTTGAAAGAATATTTTCAAAAGAAGGTTAATTTGTACTAAATTTGATATTTTTCTTAGACTTTCAATAAATTTACTCCTCTGGCAAAGCTTTAATTTCTCCCCAAACATACTACATATATCTTGGTAAGATAGTGACAAGGATACCATTTCCAATAGTAAAGTGATTTCTAGCGGGATTTTAGTATAGGTGATTTTGTTACATCCGATTTCAACCGTCTTATTGCTTATTTTTGTTTCCATTATGAATTGATCATTTCTTGATCATGCTTAACACAATGAAATTAAATTTGGGAGACCCCTTTATTAGAAATTACAATGTCGAAATTCAGAGTCTCGTAGTTATTATTAAACTAGATTTTCTGTCACATATGTAATTTGCAATTGAACGTGTGCATTTTAAATTCAGAAATTTTTGTTAATTCCATTTTTAAGATGATGACGAGTGAGCAATTAGTTTTCGTTTTATTTCTTGCTAAATCTCAAAATTAGTCAAACCTATTAAATGATTGAATTGGTCTTTGTGTGATCATCAAAAATATTTTAGCTTTGCATACTGTCTGTCCTTGAAGTTAACTTTTTCTTCTGCAAGATAATGACAATACTAGAGGAATCAAACTGATGTGGAAGTTTTTTATAAAATAATATTACAATATGAAATGTAATAATTGTGAATTTTGTTTTTCACAACAACTTTAGCATTACATTGTGAAGCTGGCTTCACTTTTAATTTATTTGGTAGTTTTAATTTTGCATAGGGTTTCTTGGTTGACCAAACTCTACAATATTTCTGCCGATGCTTCCATGTTAATGAATGAACAGCTTCTCTAAACTCGTCTGCAACCCTAATGATTGCTCGCTTTGTATTGTTCACTAACCATTGTGTCGGCAAGTAATTTTTTTGCACAAACCAACGAGCAAGTCTTATGGTACTCCTTGAGAGCTCAGGAATTTTGTGGAAGTCACGAAAAAAGGATTTGCTAATCCAAACTTTGTTCTTTTTAGCTTTTTTGCGAATAATGCTTTAAATAAGGCAGATCTATGAGTTTAGGGTTTTCTATAAGAGGTTTTGTCTAAAACGTAAAACCTGACTTTCCTAACAGGCCCGAATTCACAAAACTAATTTGTGGATGATGTAGTTTATTTATCTAAGAAATCCTTTAACATTTAGGTCAGCATTATGGTTCTTCGATAAAAATTAACTAAACTTTTTACTTTACTGCAAGCGCAAGTTGCACCTTTTCTTTCGTATTCTGCATTCTGAAAGCAGTTATGATAGCCACGGCATCCCTTAAACAACATTTGGTCACACAGATATAATAACCTATTTTAACTGATGTGGATTTCCCAACTTTGCAATCTGGTATTTCGAAATTAAGCTGCAAGACATCGATATTCAGAAAAAAATCTTTATTTATTAGACATATTTGCTTTCGTATTACTTTCATTTACGTGAAGGGGATGTTTGTTATTTTTTATTCATGTATGGCGGTATGGAGTTAAAATTTGAAGGGAATGCCGAAGATTTCTAAAATCTTGACTTTTATGCACTTGGAATTTCCTGTTAGGATACTTTTAATAATAGCTGAATTAAATTGATACTTAATACATTTCTAAAAGCAATTAAGATGCTCCTATTTTAACAATCTTCATTTTTAAAATTGCATTAAGGACAAGCAATCTTTCTGTTTGCAGCTGCTTTCGAAAATAAGGCTTTCCTCGATTGGAATGATTCCACATGTGGTTTAAGATTTACTTCTTGGTTGCGAGTTGCTTTTATTCATGAAATCAGAGGCCGAAATCAGGAACGTTTGTAGTTGGCTGACATTGGTTAGGCTGCAATTCTCATCCTGCTTTTCTTACAGAGCTCCATGGTGCCGATTGAATTGGTGTGGTTGGTTTGCGCATTTAAATGCCTCATGCAGCCAATAAGAGGGTGATATATCCTGCAGCATTGTGTTTGGAAAATACCAATGGCTTGCAATACATTGCAAGTAATTGCAGAATAATAGTCAATTAAGAATTGAGATTAACTACATTATTTTCTTGAAAAATTGTAATGGCAGTTTCGAGTCGCACTTCGAACACTGTAATACTACGCTAATATCCATGTGGGACCCAGCCCTCCTAGCAATAGGTGTTTGGGTTTGTTGTAATTTTTAATAGATAGGGAAAGAGGAAGGAGCACATTCACTGCCGAGTTTTAGAGGAACTTGTCGACACTTGCTTGGAAACAATTGTGAACGCGGTGAAAACCGCAGAAAACCACATGCCAAAGTAGCCGACTCGAAAATTGAATTCGGGTCTCCCAATTGAAAGGACGATAGCGTAAACACTACCCTATCTAGTTCTGGACGACCACTTTAATTCTATTAAGACTTGGGTTTTGTGATAGTGCAGAGTTGATGTTGAAATGTAATTTCACGACTGAAATTGCACGTTTAATGCGGCATGTGGAATTAAATAGCCCTTTTAATACCATGTTTATAATTTAATTAGCAATATATTTATAGAAACATGTATGCACCAGCTAGATGCAAGCAGAACTATTCGATATTTTTATCATTGAAGGTATCTTTACAAGGATGGTGGAAACTGTGCACGTCAAAACATTTCTTAACATAGTACAACTGCGAAATGCATTTTTGTTAGAGGCTTAATTGTTCTTCATCTTGAGTTAAAAGCTGAGTTTGCGGAATCTCGGTTTGCCAGGAGCTTTGCTCATGTGGCAGCTTTATCGATCAGCAATACCCATTGTTTTCGGCAATCCATGCTTCGCCAATGAACTATAATCAATTATGCAAACGGTGTGATTTTATGTAAATATATGAGTAGTTTTCGTGAACGACCCAATGGCTGCCGTCAAAAGGCTTTTGGGCACTTGTGGCATTTCGCATGACAGTCGCGGCAAATCTGTTGGATGCTTGTTTTTTTTTTCCCCAGCAACATCTTTCACCACATCTTTGACTTGATGTGCCATTGCAGCAATCTATGTGTTAAAGATCGTTTAATCCCCACTTCATGTAGTTGTTGCGCTTCTCATTCGCTCCAGACTTATAGTGTTGGGAATGTTCACCTAGAGCGTTGCCTTCTAACCATGACTCGATCCCTTTCCCTTGCTGGCCATTAAACAGGATTCTGGAGTCGCCATGCAGTTCTGTTCACGTTTATCATCGCCCGCATCTGCGCCATCGTCATCGTCGTTATCTTCCATGGGCATTTACCTGGACTAAGCAGTTTCACACATTTCGAAAAGTTCTTCTCCATCTGCTGGATTTTATGTGGCGCAAGTGAGGTAGTTCGAGCAATCTGCATTTCAAAGTTTCGTTTGTGTGTTTCAGATAAATGCTGGGATGGCCCGGGTTTGCACCCGTGATGTCGTCGCCTGGTCTTTTAGTAGTCAACAGGAATTCCAGGCAAGCACCGCAAAATTTGGCAACACATTTTCAATTTTGATTAACACTTTAATGAGTGCAGTGACTTCTCGTGACGATTTCTGTCACACAAGAAAATGTTTTTACCTTCCGTTTAACTCGATTTTTGATCCATTTGCTAGAATATAAATTAAACTAAACAGGAATGCAAAGTTTCATGCAAAGCTATCCACTAGCTGTAATAAATGTATTTGATGAATATTTCTCATTTTGTTTATTAAGGTGCTTTTTCACGTGAGATTAACTCTCCCGAGTTACTCGATCATCACATCCTATTCCACACAATTCCAAAAAAAACTATAAACATGAGCATCTCGATAGCTGCTCTCAAAACTCGACAATGGTTCGTATTTTGCGAGCTGCTATCAGAGAGGACAGCTATAGGGCTGACGTGTCCAGGCGCATTTTTGCACGTGCTACATTGAGAACTGCCATAGAGTTTATCTCGAGTTTCTGTCATGTAAAAACGCACCTTTAACACTCATTGTCTAATTCTTGCGAATATTAAAAAGTTGCTAAAATCTTTGCACTGTTTTTGAAGCGATTTCAAGTT
>JAQGAE010005736.1:0-10909 GCA_034696685.1 Julus scandinavius
ATCCCAT
Organism: Julus scandinavius; assembly: GCA_034696685.1. Lineage (NCBI taxonomy): Eukaryota > Metazoa > Arthropoda > Diplopoda > Julida > Julidae > Julus > Julus scandinavius. Next base: position 8 of record JAQGAE010005736.1, read on the forward strand.
GTGCCATAATCCAATGGGACCCCATGTTATGGGACCCTATGGGTCCCATACATGGGAATTTTCAGTAGGGTTTATACAGTGTATACTTTGTGCTATACGTAATTACCGTGCCATCAATGCAGACAACAAACAATCTCCGCGGCATACAATTTCAGACTGTTTGATATGTCAAACGATTGATTGCTTCAAACAATTAAACAATGCCGATTTTTGTCCACAATGCACTTACTGACCATTCCAGCACATTTCCTATCTAAATGATGTGCGATATTCCATTTTAATCCAATGCCCATGGGCATCAAACGCCAAATACAATAGACGTCATTCAAGCTAATGCAAAATATTGAAAACATCAGTCATGTTGATTCAGGTTGCAGACTAAATGTTTACATTTTTGATTAAAAGTTCACTACAGTATTAAAATGACGTCACCCTTCCTAGCCCTCGATGATACACGTGACAAACCTTTTTCAGTAAATGTACTGTACAACTTTTCACATTATAAACATTATACTATCACAACAACCTTATTTCTACCTAAACATTCCATTTTTACTAATTAAAAATTTCATATTACATACACGTATAAACCCATAATATATTAAAACTAAAAATGGCATTTTTCAAACCAATAGTCAATAGAGTCGCATGCTATGTATATCTCACACCCCAAAATGGACACATCAGATATATTATTGTACATACATAAAACTCACTGCGACAGAAACACCCTTCCCAATATTTCCAATAACATTAATATAACAAACTACATTCTAATTATTATTTTTAACCTCACTTATGGTGCATCTGCAGAATAGTGACTATATGTACGTTAAAATTCAGAATGCTAAATACAAGAAATAGAAAACATACCCACGCCAAGTGATGACAAAGTGAAAAACTGTTGGTAAACTAGTAATAAACTAATGATCTGAAGTTACTGCTAATGGAAAATAAGACATACTACAATCACTCTGCAATCAGAAATGGTTCCAATGGTTGCAATCAATCTTGCAACTATCCAGAAATCGGAGTTTTCCATAAGGGTAGGGACCGAGAGCCCTAACGGTAACAGTACTTGTAAGCCACAGAAAACAAAAACTGAAATATAAACCTGAGCTGATGTATACATTTTAACACATATTCAAATGCAGGCTGCTTATGTTTATATAGTGTTGCTTAGAAACTGGCAAAACGACTCTGCTTAGAGCTAATAATACGCTTAAGGATCAAAGCGACAAGCAAACCACATTATGAGATAATAAAGGGGCAAAGAAGATAATGAAGTGGAAAATGGTGGACAGCTAAATCGAGCACAAATTATTTGGTAAATCTTTTCTATCTTTTAACCGTACAGAAATGCATTTCAAATTAACGCTATCCTACTGTAATGACTCGAGATTATAGCAGAGCGCAATATCATTTGCATGAAGACATTTAAATATCAACTTTATGGGCCTGCAGGCCTCGGCATATTTACAGCGACTATATTTAAAGACCTGAAGCAGAACTTTTATTATATTACTTACATGTTCATTACAGTACGATGGACGCATTAGCGCGCACGTCTCGTTGAAATTGTCAAGTGCTAGACTGACGAATTCAACATTGCTATACAAGGCCATCGAAACTATAATTAAGATCTACGAGTACGCATTTTAATCTGTAATGTACAGTGTATAAACAAGTTGCATTTCAAGAAAGGATTGTCAAATATTTACTGCTTATGACACAGCTATATAGTCATCTAATCAATTTTGCAGTTGCTGCTACATCAAGTCCCTTGCCGGTCACCGAGTATTTTGTAAACAAAACGCGACAACGTTTTCAACAGCATGTCCACACGACATGAAAACAGAATACTTTAATCAATTGTAAGCAAGGACTTGCTAAATTGTGTGTTGAAAAACATGCTTAACAATTTGGCAGCAACCTCAAAAGGGAATTCATAAACGTACACCTGACACAAAATATAATTAATTTATGTTTGTGAAAAATATTTTACGTACAGCCCTTGAAGCTGTCTGCAGAAGTTATGCAGAACATACCATGCTTATTTATGCATAATCAACTTGCAGCATTAGTGTGACTTTTTCTGCACAAAGGCATTGTAAAACTTTCTGCAAAATATTATTGCCAGAATTTAAACCACAGACATATTCATGCATACCCATACAAAAAAAATGGTTCACAGAATAAAGCGAACCCGGAAACTTCCAAATACCAAACTAAAGCTTTTACCCACTCGGCCACCCGTACTACTTGGAAGTGAAACATTAGAAAAGAAAGTTATGGTTAGCTAATACTATGACTTCATTACCATTAAGGTTATAAATGCTCATATTTATTAAATATTATGTGATGTGAATGTGATTAGAGGGGTTGATTAGTTTAGAGGGGTTAATTAGATTAGAGGGCTTAATTTGTTTAGGCGGTAGATTTCTGCAGAGCATATTTTGCCTTAACCAATTCATCAGAATAATTGTGTTTATTTTTTATGCAACTATTCTGCATAATGGTTTTCGAATTGGATTTTGTATGTTAATTTCTGAACAAACAATTTTGCAGAAAAATTAAACCATTTCTTTTATGCAGAGATTCTGCAGTAAACCTGGCGAAGTAATTATGCAGTTAATACTTACAAACAAGTTTATGCAGAAATTTTACATAAGTCTGCATAAACATTTATGCAGAAATTGAACTGGGAATATTTTCTGCATGTCATTTTCGTATGGGAGCTTACTGACTATGTAATGCTTGTCGTTTAAAAATATTGAATTCTCAACACTAACTAGAGATGATATCGGTAGCTTATATATGGACCTTGTAGCACTACCTGTAAATTTCACATTATCTTGTGATGAATAATGTAGTTTCGTGCCTTCCATGCATTTGCCATACTTGGATAAAAATATAATAACGACGCCCTTCCCAAAAAAAAAAATAACCTACATGAGTTATAACTTCATCTGCATTAATAACGTAATCATTAATGTGATATAAGCGTGCAACAATAGTTAAAGCCATGTTTAACCTTAACATATACTACTATGTGCAGTCCATACATCAACAGCAAACTGTCACAACCGCGTAATGGCGATGGTTATATCACGGTGTAATATGATACTCAATTTTAAGTTTCTAATATACGTTTAATTTCCCCATTAAAACTTTAAAATACGTAGCTCTGCTGTGCCAAGAATAACTAAACTTATAAGTTGTGCTTCGTTCAAGATGGTAAAAACGCTGACGTAGGTATAAAATAAGGGGGGAAACACAGTATAATTATTCAGCAATAAGCGATGCTTAATAAACTTCGTGCACGGGTTTTATATAATCGGTAGTAGTTACGTTTGTTTGAAATAGACTTTCGCATAATAAAAACGAAAGTCAAAAGTAGGTTAAAAAAATATGATACAACCCACGCCTAATTTATTAATGCACTAAATATGCATGCGTTTGAAAACCTTTCCAACTTTCAATATCGTTATAATACTAAAAATGTTTTTAAAAAAAAGATTAAATTGCATAATCAGTAAGTGTATACGAGCGTGCATATAGGAAACCTGTATTACTTATACACTAGTTTTCGTGTATGAGAAGATGGTACTGTACAGTGCAATAAGTCATCAGTTGTGAAAACATCTGTCAAATGTTTAACCCTTTGAGGAAAAGGTTGTTAACAAATTTATGATATGATTATGCAAGATAATAATATGAATGAGTCTGAATCTAATTTGATTTATTTGCCAAACGATTATGAAAATATGCTTCTATGAGCCAACTTCTATCTTTTATTCCGACTTGGTGAGATTTTTGCTTCACCCCGAGTATATGTACGTACAAAACACGACCAACATGCCGGTAATTGTCTCGTTTCGCTTGCATATATGCACACAGGCAAACAAAACAAAGTTTACCCTATTGTTCTTCTATAAAATATAAGATGAGAGCACATCAAAAAGGATAAAGTCAGCTTAGGATAAATTGAGAAGATCCTCTTACGCATAAATTGCATGCGAGCGAAGAAAAAATATATATAAAACAAGAAAAACATCAGTGAACTTTGCAATTTCTATGCATTTCAGCGCTTTGTATCGACCTATAGACAATCTGTACAAGTGTTTACGTTTTCAGCTAGGAAAACAGCATTAAAAGAATAAATACACAAACTAATAGGTTGTTTTCAGATCAAGACAGGTTAACGACAAATAGATATATATTTGAAGCAGAATTACCGAAAAAAATATGATCGAGAGAGTTAATCTCGTTTAAAAAAAAACAGGGCGAGACAAAACTTCTTTCCAAAATAGTGGTTATATTGTAAATGGCTGTGAGACCACCAATAGTCCTTATAGCCACCTCATTTCCTTTTGGAAAGATACACCATATCTCCTTAACGCTCCCTGGCGCCGATAAGTGGCGTAATCGAACATACAATCGACGATACAACATAATATTTACCTTGGTGCCTTGCTGGGTATCCACTGAAGGCAACATGAAACAAGCAAACACCAAACATACAAACACACTACACAAACCTGAAGCAATGAATACATAAACATGTTGCTGAATACTGATAAGAATCCACCAAACGTTGACAGAAAAACTGAACACATGTGTCCAGTTTATGGCGCGTTTACCAAGCGCCTTATCAAGTATCCAGGCCCGCATTTAAGCACATGACTGAGCATGCGCAGTAAAGAGGCAAAACCACTTTCCTTTTCATTTGGACCGCATCCAGAGCGATCGGCGAAATGTTGCCGAAACCGTGGTTCTGGCAACAACAAAAAACGTCATAAGTTTTGCTCAAGCATCACGATAGGCAAACTTTTATTCACTATTGGTTTCAGCAAACCTTGTTGCCTTCAGTGGAGACCCACCTTTAGTGTTCCCCATCTCGTAAAGGTATTATACAGAAGGTTTAGCAACACCATGTGTACCAGTTAACCCGAACAAGTTTAAAATATTGACATGTTTCTGGTTATTTCAACCGACTTTGAATATCGACCATATTTTAGATGCTACTAACAAAGGTAACAAATAGAAAAAGAAAATGGGACAGGTAAGCAAAACCAATATTTTTAATGCATCTGTCAAAACTGCAACTATTAAGATCAGTCATTTTACCCCTCGATTGCTAAACCTATGAAATAGAAGACCACATACAATTTAACATCCCCAGTGAATACTGACGGAAATGCACGCGTACGAAATTCTGCCCTAATAAAAAAAAAATTAAATTGTGGGTTTGTAATACTCCCATTCAAAGCAAGTTGCCAATACGCATTAAGGAAATTCGATATCAAAGAAAACAAAATAGTTTGAACACACGCAATCATTATGAGAAAAGTAGAAAATGAATGAATCGCGTTTGTGAAGGAAGTCTTAAAGTTGAAATTCCCGATAGTAGCTGGGCGGCTTATATCCACTTCCTATGGGATTAAAGTCGATTGCTTTAGACAGAATTAGGCAATTTCACGATATCTAACCGAGGTTGATGATGCATAACAGCTTTATGATGCAGGCATTAGAGGAATTGTAGTGAGCTTACATCGGCGTTAAAAAGTCAAGACTTTCTAGGCCACGGGGAATTATTGACATCGCACATGCGTAGGGGTGAAGTCGGAGGATACACGTTATTAAGTGTAGGCCCTGCCAAATTTTGCCACCATAATCTAACTTTTACATGCATAAGGCAGCACGCAAACCCTACGAGTACGAAAACAATACCGACTTTTGTGTTCGCATAGAGCGTATCAAAATCAAGAATCCATTGTTCCAGTTTTAATTAACGGAAACTAGGAGTAAAATAAAGGCTTTTAAATTGTCGCCTCATGCTTTGCAGTATACACTGATGTGTGACAATCACACATAGCCTAGTGTATTAACAGTTTGCTATCGCCAGGGGGAAAAAAACAATATACATGTACAAATTGTACATCCAATACATCACAAAAACAAAGGTTTTGCCAATTCACAAACTTGTTCAAGCAAAATGGCTGTTCTGGGGAGGGATACACCTTAATTGGGATCAAAACGAACATCATATAATTGTTTTGGTAATCGTCTTGATTCTATTTTAATATTAGAGTAAATGTTTTAGCACATGAGTACACTATACCCGTTTAATGCCTAGTGCACAACAGAGCATGCTTACGATAAAAAGTACTTTACCAGTTTTCTGCAAGCAAGTTTCATAAAATTATTTGTCAAAATGTTTTCAGCGAAAATTTCGGTGTTCACTCAAGAGGCGGTATCAAAAGGGTGGTATGCACCAGTGGAAATACGAGGCAGTCCGGATCAAAGGAAAAAATGTTTCCTGGTCAAGGCGCTCTTACCCAGGCCTGTACAGAATGATGTAGTGATTTACACCACGTGGTTTCTATATCAAAACGTGGTCTGTAAAATGGGTCATTGGCTACAACGTACTTTCGCAGACGACATTTTATATATAAACCACTAAAGCACTGGTGAAATGGACAACGCCATCGTGTAATAGAGTCTTTGGTAGAAGCGCTATGACCAGTCAATATCAAGCTCCGCCTTGTTTCACGGAATGCATTTTTCGGTGCAAACACTATGTTTTTGCAGGTTTGGTACAAGCCTGTTTGTCGGAAATTTTGATTAAAAACACTTTGCGACAAAAATGTTTGAAATTTGTGTTTGTGTTTCCTTGTTTCCTTTGGTACATACCTACCTAAAGGAAAACATGTTTGCTGGTCAAGGCGCTCCTACCAAGGCCTGCATACCAAGTGACAGTTTATGGCCATTGTATACAAGCCATCCATGAACAGCAAACATTTCATCCGTTTTGAAATGCGTTTTTGACGTGGACCGCTATATTTAGACAAACCTGCTTATGGAAATATGTTCACTAAACAACGTTTCTACAAACTTTGTTCGGAATAATTTTTACATTGTATATTTGATTTACGGTACCTTGAAGTACCTTGTAAATAAATGCACACATTTGTATGTATGTGGAGCACCAAACCCCTTTCTGCCATTGCACATATCGTAAACATTATAGGATACAAAACAGATGCCCATAGCAATCTATCATAAGTTAATTGAATCGCAGGTATTTATTTATGACGAGATTGTAGATTTCGTCCATACATTTATACATATTTGTCCATGCGATTAAAAGGAAAATAACAATTACCATTTGTAATTACTGAAATTAATTCCAAGCCTGTAAAAATACATTAGGATATTAAAAATTAACGGGGCTTAAAACGACAAGTTCCATAAAATCTATAATACCCTTGTTCAAATCCTGATTAAATAAGAAAGTCAAGCAGAAAACCATTCTTACCTTCTATCGATGTCGTTAATTCTCATCTGTGATGAGTTGTCTATAAGTGGTTGTTATTCCCCATTGTCAAGTCAACAAATTATCTGGAATTAAAAGACGACAATGTCTCAATATATGGAAACAACAGTTATGCAGGCAGGTCCTAAGAGACTCGTGGAATGAATACACACAAAGGTATGTTCTATGCATTGTCTGTCTCGCTCCTGTTACATTAACAGTTGAATAGCCCAAGTCTAATTCCAAAGGATACATGCACAGAATTTCTAACGCTTTACAACGCCATCTATAAACGTTAACTGCAAAAAAGGTGGCCTTTTGTGCTAGGGCATACAACTTAGAAATCGTTGAATGATTGCGCCATCTAAGATCCACACGAAGCCCACAGACTGCGAGCCAAAAGCGTGAAATCAAAATTAGGAGAAAGTGATAAATACTAGAGGAAATAGGAGTATGTGTGAATGAAAGATGGACCAAGTGACGGAAAAAGCTTTCACTGAAATTACTTCTCCCCAAAGCATTAAATTGCATATCATCATTGTGTTTGCAAGTCCAACGGCACACATGTCAATTCTGGTGACTGATGTAGGGCCTTTACGCATGCAACCAACAAAGAAAAAACGAGAGAGAAACATTATTGCATCCTTTGTACACACGTAATTTGTCAAAAAAATTAATAACTGTTTATGTCAGGGTAATTCACAAAGCCTTCCCCTTATTACATGAAGGTGATTTACTAGTCCAACAAACATGGAAGAAAGAAAGAAAAAAAACCTGGGCACGAATATAATTGTTTCGTTAAATTGATCGCAAGATCGAGCTTTACCCCAGCGAACCTGAATATGCAATTCGTTCATCATCATTTACGAGAAAACTCCTACCTAGTCAAGATATGACCCCTACGTTACGGCGCTCCGTTGGTGCACTAGTAAACATCTACATGTATGAGGTCTTTAGCCCAGCTGTCAACACTGATTTTCATTTTCCTTTTTCGACACTAGGTACAATTAGTAATACCATATTTATAGTAACAGAAATGCTTAATTTATTGAATTATCGATCAATAATCGTTACCGTGATAGAACTGATGGATAGGTTTTTTTTAAAAAACAGTAGGCCTCTGATGTTTGTGACGGGTACAACGGGGAACGCCAGTTCATCAAACCCAACCACTGGCCACCAAACAGTCCGGACTTGAATTCAGTGGACTACAAAATTTGGTGAGTTCTCCAGGAAAAGGTTTACAAATCGAAGATTAATAATATCCAAGACTTGAAACTACGAATTAAGAAAACTTGGATTGAACTCGACCAGCGTATGAGCGATTCGTCAATCAAAGAATGGCGCGTGTGTAAGGGCCACCGGGGAACATTTTGAGTACATATTATAATTTATTTTTGTATACACTTTGTTCTAGAGGAGCGCCAAATTTCATTTAAATCGAAGCATTTATCATGAAGTTGTGATTTTTATTGGGTTCTACTTTTTTATGACTCAGTGTGCATATTCACTACATTGTGTTATGATAATTTTAGTGCCATTTGTGAGCCATTTTTTGTTGAAGAACAATGACGTAGACGACATTTTCTGAAGACTAAAGATTTGACACACAAACATGTCTGACAGCTTCTTGTCTTCCAATGTTACTCAAATAAATGCATTAAAACACAATTTACAATGTGAAGAAAATGGATTGGTTGAATTTCAACTTGAAATAACAAAAACAACTATTAAAAACAGGTCTTCCCCTTTCCATAACTGACTAAATAACTGTCGTGAATTTCATAGAAAGAAAGAAAACTAGAATTAAGCTGTACTCTATCTAGAATATACGACAGTTTGTATCCACATACATATGTACGTAGCCTAAATATCCAAGATTCAGAAATCATTTACCACTGCTATGAGACAAAATCCTTCAACCATTAAACTTCAAGCATTTTCGGCTATGTAAGATTATATATAACCTTCTCTAGAAAATATGCAGATAATTCAATGTTTGTTTTTCTTGGATCGCGAATATGCTTTTTAATCAATCTGCATGAATGCCATCAAGTAGATGAACTTATGAGAATCAAAGTGGTTTATTTTTAGAAACAGGAGGCTTGCTTCATAGATCGTAATTAGCTAAATAAATGCGCAACAAGAACTAACGACACCAGGTTTTAGACATGGTATATACGAATGCATTGTAGAAGATTTAGAATTCATTTCTGCAGAAAATCCATATGCATCTATATTTAGAGTTCCATTAAAATGAATAAAAGCCATGATATACGTGGCATGAACCAGCATACACAAGTATCAAGCTTGCAACATTTGTATGATTAAGTAAAACTAAAAATAGAGTCTGTATATCGCTGCATAACCGCTCAATAGTCTAGAAATCGTGCAGTGTGTAAATGTAAGCTTGTGGATTCCACGAATCTTTCTAAACTCACAGCAAGAGACCATATAAAAATTTGAAAATCCGATGTTCTGTATGTAAGGGTAAACCTAGTAACAAAATGCATAATGGTGTACGACTACCATTTTTCGATAAATGTCCTACAGCATTTTTAATCGTGAAAAAAAACGATGAGATTTTCTCTACATCATTATGATAATGTATTCAAAGAAAATACTGAAAAATCCCTACAATTCATTATCAACTACGAAAATGCATTAATCAAATGAAATCGTAAAAGTTTAGATTACATTTATTGCGAAGTCACTTAACAAAACAGCTCGGTTTATTCATATTCAACATTTAAAAAACTTTAATCAATTAATAGGTATTCGTCTGGTATTTGTGTAAAAGGTTTCCATTAGAAATATATTATATATTAAAAAAAAAAAAAGAAAAAAAAACAAAAAAAACACTCGACTATGATTACTGACTGAAGCACAATTTCAAGCTTTGAGGAACTTTTAAGTTCTCATCTAATTAAAGTTGTATTTAACCAACTAGTCCTAAAAGCATACATTGTGTATAGTCATTTTTATCACATTCTATGTCGGTTTAAAGCTTAAACCACGTATGCTGTAAGAGTTTTCGTAGTATATGTATCCTACAAATTTCAATTAATACATAGGTCAGCTTAAAAGCGCAATTTTATAGAATTGTAAGGGTTCCTCTACTAATTCGTTCTATAGTTGAACTTCTTGATATACTCAATTAAGTTATGCACTTCAAGATCATTATTAACACTAACAAACAACATCCATGTGAAACCAAGTTACCTTTTCTATCCTAAACTATTATTAGCATCTACAATATGTATAATATCCATAAACTCCCTGCAGCACCTGAATGCCTCATATGATTATATGCTTTTGAAACTTTGCCCTCAAGTGGATGTAAACATCTATCTACTATACCAGTAATGGAAATATTTTTCGGAAAAGTAATTTGTCACATATAGGAAAATTTCCGTTTATCACTTGAACTTTTGTTTATCCTTGCAATGTATTACATAATAATTACAGCTATGTACTGAAAACGTTTTCAGTTATTTTGATTGAGTGCACCCGGGTGGAAAATTTGATTTTAGACATACATGGAGTTATATATGGCATATATGGCCATGTATAAGCCATATATG
>JAQGAE010005737.1:0-10908 GCA_034696685.1 Julus scandinavius
CATTTCAAAGTGAAAAACGAAAAAGTAATACCATTGCTGATTTATCAAGCTATTTTAAACAATTTTTATTTTTATTTGATCTCTTTTTGTTTAGCTGTGATTGTGCTTTAAAATTTCACACATTGAAAGTGATAGGGTTGTGATTCACCTTAACGAAAAGCCTTGAAAAAACATTTGGGTATTAGCTCACAATAACGGAATTGCAGGTAATAATGCTTATGTATGATTTTAACATTTTAATAATGTAGCATTAAGATGTCTTAATTTGAAACATGTGATTATTTGTAAGTCTGATGCAAAGCATTGCATTCTTTATTCGGATTTATTTTTGCTATTGATATACAGAGCTAGAAGAAATTCGATTAGTTGTTTTTATTAATATTTTTATTAAATGCATATTTTTCCCCCAAATTGCATAGTTACTGGAATTCGACCAGTCAGAATTCATTTCTGGTGACCCAGCATCCATCAGTTTGGCTGAAACTGGATACATTTACGTTCCATCAAATTGTTCAATTAATCCAGGTACAGTAAGAGGTGTCATGAATTAACTAGTATAACAGCCAAATTCAAAAACCAGTAAATCTAAATTGTAATTGGCAGATTAGTCAATTCGATGTGCGCATGCGTGAATGTTGCGCCATGAATTGGCTAACATGAATTGCTCCCCTCCTCTCCTACATATGCCATTTATTTGATGACTGTAGGGTACTGAGTTGAATTGAATCGAATTGACCACAAAGGTCATACCTTGGATTAAATATCGAAAAAGCTAAATCCCCATTGCAATTACATGACGATTTATCATTTTCGGAGTTTTGGTTTTGAATATTCAATAGGACCATGGTTATTAGTTGTCGCAGTTATTTGAAACATTTTAGCTATATGTATATGCCGAAATACACATTAATACTTTCGTTTAAGGCTGCAAAGTGCATATTGCCTTCCACGGCTGTGAGCAAGGAAGGTAAGTTGAAATATACTACTATGTACATGCACATTTTGAATGATGTGATAGCAATTTAATTGAGGATGCCATATAGACCCATGGTGCTTTAATTAATAGTTCTGGTTTAATTTAGCGATTTTATTGACGACGAGTACGTGAGCAATGCCGGTTATAACGAAGTTGGGGAACTAAACGACATAATCATCGTTTATCCACAGGCCGTAAAATCATTATTGGTACCTTCCAACCCCAATGGCTGCTTCGATTGGTAAATATGATGGGTTGGAACGGAAAATGTGTACTATGATATTTTGAATGGTCTATTATAATTTTGTTTTTCAGGTGGTCCTACACCAATGCCGATTATGGTAAGTATTAATTATAATACATCAGCATGAATTTGGGGTCCCTGTAGTAGCATATGCACCACTCCAATCTCTAGCCAGTCCCCTTCAGCCGTGACGTACTGTAATTAATTCTGAATTATATTTTATACATTGTTTAGCGTTAAAATCCGGCGTGCAGATGTCAGTCATTCATGACATCCTGGCAAGGGTACTGAGTTAAATGCCCGGGTGGAAATGCATGGAACATGGAATGCATGGAGCAACAACTGTTAATTGAAAAAATCATGAAGTATCAAATAAATTTAGTAAAATATATGCAATAAAACAACAATATACCGATCTAAGTAGCGTTTTTAATGCGATTATGCTAAACAGCTTGAAATATTGATGTTTCACGCTTGGAATGCACACCAAGAAGCGCCACAGGTTTTTAATTACTAGCGTTGTAAAGCCCAGACCAGACGATAATGGGCGGAAACATGTATCCAGCGAATTGGAAATATCCTTTTTTGTATGTTCTTGTATTCAGGATATAGAGATGGTCCAGCAAAGGGCAGCCAGATTTCTTAAGGGGATATACAACCATATCATTTTCAATGGGTCAAATTTGCAAAGACATTCACAATTAAATAAAAAAAGTTTAAATAAAAATAAAAATTGTTTAAAATAGCTTAATAAATCATCAAAGGGCTTTATTTGTTATTTTTCACTTTAAATTAATTTTTTTAAATTAATATTTACTACATTATTATTTGAATTTTTGCACTCGCCACAACATTTTTCAAACCTGTATATTAATTTTAAAAAAATCTACAATTTAAAGTGAAAAATAGCAAAGCCCCTTGCTCATTTATTAAGCTATTTTAAACAATTTTTATTTTTATTTAAAGTATTTCTATTTAATTGTGAATGTCTTTGCAAATTTGACCTATTGGAAATTATATGGTTGTATATCCCCTTAAGGGTAATTACCAAGATTCCGCGAGTGTGACAGAAATGCTCCACTCTATAAATTATGACACGTTGAGGCCCAGACGTGAAAAGTTATGCATTGAATTATTCAAACGTTTTAATCTTTCTTGTAATTACATCTTGTTTCCAATATATTAACGCATAACGACCACTATATATATATATATAGTATAGTATATATATACACTATATTGTATCGTATTGATGCATTTTTTTCATCAAGACAATACTAATTATGATCCACGCATACTGGCGTATTACAATGGTTATGGGCACACAACATAATCTATGCACGCAAAAAATAGTTATTTTCGAAATTTTTGAAAGAAAAAATAAATTTAGACATGTGTGAGTTTCTAGCCAATATTAATCTTGCGAAATCGAGAATCTGAGTGCCTCCAGTCGTGGACGAACTATCCAGAAGGTGACATTCAAGATACTATTTCAAATTCAATCCCTGCCAAGAAAGATCTGTTATTTTTATTTAAATTGCGAAACAATGTTGTGTGGTTATGCAAATTAGCCCCTCATCGCGCATGCGCACATGTATTCTCAAACTGGTTTTCTTTTCAATTAGAATAGGATTAGTTGCAGGACTGTCGCTATCGGATCACGCATTTATTGCCATCAACAAATTATTTACTTCGGTAATTTCGTCATAAATGGCTAATCCTGCATGGTCCAAAAGCAAGTTAAAAGTAACCTGACTATCACGTGTAACTTCTGAATAACCGAAAATTGGTTTTTTGCCAGCCTGAAGAAATACTGCATATTTCAAGCTAGTACGAGGTTCGACTATTTTACCTGGAAGTTTACAGAAATAACTCAGCACAAGGAGAAAAAAACTGCAGGTATGAATCAAACATTTAGCATTATAATTATAGACATTCATACATAATATGCCAGTATTTTAGACATCATAATATCTTAAACCTAGGGATTCTCAGTCAATTTTAATAAATCGATCTCAAATCTACTAAGGGATCATCACTTGTACTCCGAGAATGTCAAAGAAAACGTTTAGGAATCGCGATTTTTTTAAATCACTTTAGCTAGAAAGCAACTTGGGACAGATCCAAAAATTGTCACACAACTTTTGAAACAATAGGTAACTTCAGGTGAGAGGCTGTTAGCTCCAGATGAAAGTGTTGATTTCGGCCTATGTGAATGATGAGGAAAGTACATGGGACGCCCAGATATGTTTCAATACAACAAAAACAAAAAATATTTCAGTATATGTATTATCAGAAGAAATACAGTACCAGTTAAATATCATCTAAAGCTTTCCTGTCATAAATTCGTGCTATGCGAGGTTGCTGTCTAAGCTGCACGTGCAGCTACATTGAAAACTCCACAAAAACAAATATTTCTTGTGCGAATTTTGACAGCCTGTTGATGTAAAATTGTACACCGCCAGGCATTATAAGAGACCACAATGCTGGGTAACTAGGCCTATACGTTTATTTTTACACAATCTTATCAGCTATCTTATACCATATCTAACCAGAACGAGCATCTTTTTCGTAATACTTTGAACTTGAGATTAATAAACAAGATATACTGTAAATGCTATTATGAATCAGCTTCCAGTTATAACATACTAAAAAAAGCTATAGCTCCAGTGCACTTAGTAAAACTAAATTTATCTTAAACAAATATTCTGTTTTAGCAAAGAGCATAACATAAAATGAACAGAACGTAATCTAAACAAAAAAAATTTCAAAATGCATATTCCTTTTTTTTCTCTTTAATCCAGTCATGATTTTATTAGTTCTTACTGAAGAAAATCCAAAAAAAAAAGCATTGGCATATTTGTATAGTTAATGTAGAGCTTTGAATTATTGCTAGATTTCGGGAGGGATGTTCAGGTTTCTTTAGCATAATCTATAGTTTACCCGTTGAGTTACTTATAGGGACCTTAAGACTGTATCATTTCAGAAACTTCCTTAAACATACATTATATGCAGTACGATCGAGTTACAAGAATATAAAAAAGCCTGATGCATCAGGTGTAAAATCAAAGATGGCAGACTCCTTCCCTCCTTAAAATTCTTAAAATCATTTTGATTAGTCGACCTGGTTATCGTCGCCTCACCCTCATCCCTAGCTTCTGGAGGCGACGCCTTGCCTTTGTTACTTTCGCCAAGTGGCGCTGCCCAACATCAGGCCATTCCAAGCTCTGATTTTCGTTTTCCAGATCTTCCAAGCCACTCATTAGTTCCTGGAAGTCGTCTTCTGGAAACTCTGAGATGTCATCGGGAGAGACGCGCGACATCGCCGGCAGTGACCTTCGACGGCGCCGCCCTTGCAACAGCAACGGGACGGCAGCGGCGGCAACCGGCAGTGCCATCAGACCAAAGGCCGCCATGGCCGGAAAGAGGAGGGAAGGCCTCTGGAGCATGATCGTCGGCCTGGAAGTGCTGGACGCTACCTGGGCTTGGGCAACGGGACGTCTGCGCGTCGTTGTCGTCGACGTCGATGTCGGCGTTGTCGACGAACGTCTTTCGGCATAGGCTTTACGCGTTGGCCCTTGGGTTTTCAGCTTGGAGTTGGAACCCCGCCTCAGATATGGTCGATTGGTCAGCAAGTGGACCACGGACTGGGTCGAGCTTGACTTGACTTTGGAAGCAGAAGTGATATCAACAATTGCTGGTGGCTGCTGTCCCATTATGGCCGTCATGTACTCGGTCTCGTCCTGCACCGGGATGGCCTCCCCGGGAAAACCATCTTCCTCTGATGGCCAGTCTGAGAAGGAAGTGGGGCTGTTGGCGCAGGATATGCCCTTGCAGACGACGGTGGCGACGCCTGGTACTGAGGTAAGATACCCTTTGCTCTTGGTCTGGATGAGTGTAGATTTCAGTGAGTTTCCCTCCTGCTTTTGTGGGTCGTTGTGAAAGCTCATTGGCCGGGATGTGATGATGAATGAGTGCAAAGGACTATCCTTGCTGTAGTGCGAGGGTGCCCTGTAGAGAGATGTGGATTTAGCCCCGTTCACAGTTAGGGCATAACCGTTCGAAACGCCCCCTATGGCGTGCAGGTGCAAGAGAAATAGGCTGGAGATGAAAGCAGTCTTCCAGGCCGTGAGATGGCGCTTCATGATGATAGGAGTTCAGGTATGATGCCTAAAAGAGATTGAAAGTAAATTTTTCAAATTGCAACAGTGATGTAACGCTCCTGTAATTATTACATTTGTAATTGATTATGAAGATAAAAACAAAACGAAGCTGTTTCGGTTTGGTATCATACGATGCTGTAATCGGGTAATAGCATAATGTAATGGCATATAATTGTCGAATGCGGTTTTTTTCCCTATTGATAACGCCCTATAAAATTCCTATTTTGTCTCGAGATAGTGCTGTTTGCCATTACTTGACGACCTTTGTTGCCAGGGCCGGCGCCAGCCTATGGTAATACTACCCACTCGAAGAATTCCCGAGTGGGTAACCCACTCGAAAATTCTGTGGGAATCGTTATTGGGAGGGGTGACCCTGTGATCAACCATGTCCGTGATCAAAACAGATGTGCACATGACAATTATTAGCTATTTTGGGGGATGGCATCTTTATCTTATTAAGTTACTATACCCACTCGGGCTGAGCATGTGATGCCGGCCCTGCTTCGTTCTTATACGTATAGGGGTACTCAACCGAACTTTTACTTGGCCAATTGGGCTATCTGAATTTAGCCCATATAGGGTGCAGATGCGCATTGTATATTCAAGCAGCTCTGCCAACTTCCAAAAGTTGAGTGTCTTTTGTGAAATGGGCACAAATACATCTTGCACAGGCCTGTCAAGATAAACGGCAAGAGTTACTTGCAGTAAAAACCTCTTTTTTTCTCCAGCACTTCTAAAAGCCCCGTTGTAGTAGGTCCAGCCAATTAGAAGGCGTCATTTTAAAAACTAGGTCAGCACATGTACAATGGCCCCAATATACTAATTAAATTGCAGACATGTGCGAAATTGTGGGGTCTTGTTTCGGTACCCATAATGTATTCTGTGTTTTCAGTCAAAGTTTGATTAAATAAAGTTAGAAAAAATATTGGTTAAGCGCACTTGCATTGTGGGACTCAGTCCACCTAGCAATTGGTGTTAGTATTTTTGGATTTGTATTTTGGATTATTTGGAAATTTATAATAGATAAGCGAGGAAGGAACACGGTCGTGGCTGATTTTTGGAGGAACCATCATGGCATTTGTCTGCAAACAACTGTAGAAAGCCGCGAAAACCAAAACAATAGACATTTTTTCTAAAAACTAAATTAAGGCTTATTGCATTCCAACATCATTAAAATGTATTTTTTTTAAAAATTAAACATTACAACAAAGAAAACCTTTATTTCTGCCGCTACATATATCGGTCATCTGAAGAAAAAATATCATTAATTGGCTCAAATTATTTCATGATTTAATGTTATTACATTTTCGTGACTTTTCATAAAGGGATAGTTCTACTTCAACAATATTTGCATCCATGCATGTCACATATACAACCACTTTGTTTTTCAACTTTTTTGGGGAATTATGAAGGTTAATAACGGTTCTTCATCATTTTCCATATATCATGCAGAAACTGCATAACTACCGGTTCACTAAGCATTAACCGTTATATTCATTACTTATGACATTAACCAATAAATGTCACGTCAGGGAAGTTCATGACCTAGACTTGGCATGGAACGTCAACTCTTTAATTCTGTAGTATCCCTGACTTATGTAGGCTCACGTTTATTTGCGTTATAATTAAAGCACCATCATTTGTGAATATGCATTACAAAGTCACGAATACAAGATAATACAGTATGATATACTGTACCTTATAGCGTGGGTTACAAGATAATTTTCTAGGATTGGGATGCAGAGCGTGTCATTGTTTTCAGTGATACCAATGCTTCATTGTATTCGTGACCTACTCCACCTCTTGGTACACATTCGGCAATGTTTTTTTCCTGTTCATTCATCACCTCTTCTCAAGATAGTCATGGCTTTTTGTTTCCATGTACTTTGAATATAGAGGAAAAATGATGAGATTCAAATTGGCAACAAGTTGTTTTCTATTATTATGTGGAAAAATATCGATAATGCATTAATAGAACTGTTTTAGAACCACTTCGGAAATCGGTTTCGTTCGAGTTATTTTCGATTATAAACATATTTGATAACTGGTTCAATATTTAGAGAGCGATAAAGCGTAAAACCGCTATGATTATAATTTTGAAAGTAATTTCTTATATAAATAACAGTCTCTCCGCAAAGTCTCTGATAAAATTCTTTCTTATCGCTTCATTTTTTTAAACAAAATGTTTTAGATAATGAAATACTTTTTGGGACATTCTTTACAGAAACATTACACATTTTTAGGACGATGAATAGGAGTTTTTTTTGTCCGCAGAGGTTCTGTGATAAGTATGCATGAAAAAATAATTTTAAATCGAGTGCAAAAAGTTTGATTATGAACAGTTTTCATTATTACTTCCTTTTTTATCTAAACGATAAAAGTTTACAATTTATGAGCAGTCAAGACACGTGTGGACAAAATTCTGTTTGGATTAAAAATCTGTTTATTCTTTTTAAGCCCAAAGTGAAATATTTTTGTAACTATGCATGCAAGTCTTACAAATATACTTTCATTTTTATTTTGTACTTCGAAATTTTTTATTTTATTTGATAAAACTCATTAAAAGAGGATAAACTCAGTTTTTGTTATCCTCTTAAAATCCAATTTAGCGATAATTCGATAGTATCAGAGATGCGGTAAATACCACAAATTGATTATCGATAATGCCCACACACGCACAATAGCGGTTTTTCTGAAAGCATATCATGAAACCTAAATTTATTAGCAGTATATTCCAATGATATTTCTACTCTAGTTTTTGCTATCAGTTGACTCATATTGCGAGTTTGCGACTTTCATGCTAAAATGTCATTACATATGGTTACATAATTGCATTACTGCTTCAAATAACAGTAATTTGAAAATAAAATTATGAAACATGTACATGTATAAGAAGTGAAGTAAGAAATTGTAGTACTTTCAAATTGGTGAGTAGCAGCCTTATGGAATGTCACAGGTATATGATACTATAGTATATGACAGGTATACCTGTCATTCCAGTTACTACATCAGTTTATCCAATTCTCTTAAATGATCATTAGATAACATAACTTAAGATGACATTTATGAACTGTACTGTTAAGTAATATTAAAACTGATTGGTACAACAAACCCTAAATAAATTCCTCAATCAACCCTTGAATTTTCGCTAACGATACTGTTACAAGTATTATTTATTGTGTTTCATAACAACATGCATGCTAGTCAAATTAATGAATTTTTATCGAGACAAGTACATTATTGACTGATGATATCAATGACAAGCTATTACAATATCAGATTAGCCTATGATTATTATAGAATTTTTTTGGAGTACTTACACGAATTTTAAAGGTAAGGTGCTAGTCAATGCATCATGAAGGCCGGAATGCCGTCAGATTTTCAAACTTCTCGGAATTCGTAATTTGTTGGCGTCTTCAAAATATGGTTGTAGAATTCTGGAGCCCACAATCGTCCACTATAGACATTAATAAACTGTTTGCTTTTCATCTTTTGTAGTCAACATTCTATTTGCTAGGTCATGATGCTACGGTAGGGTGTTTCTAGGGGGTGGATTACATGACCGTTCTCAGGCCCAGAAAAATCCTCATCCGCCTTTAGTGCTTATGAGCAGTTGGTATTTTTCTTTCCGCACCAGCACTCTTCCGAAACCAGGTAACGGTTTTCTGGACCACGATGACCCAGTTGAACTATTCGGTTTACCCCCTACCCTCGTCTTTCACCTGAATCCTTCATCTTCCTACATCACTCATCGAAACAATAAATAAAAACCTAGATTTTTCCTCCATTTTTGCCATTGTCCTATATGGTGCATCGTGAGCTTGATAACACGGTATCCTTAATTAAAGTTGAAGGATTTGACTTATCCTTTCCTGTTGTTGTTTATGTATTGTAAATAAAGGATTTTGTACAAGTCATTTTTTAACTGGTGACCTTCAACCAAATTTGATGATGCTCTTTGAGTGTTTTGTTGGCGTTGTTACTTTTTTGTGACATAAGTCATAAGTAGAATTCATGGCCGAAATGTAGTAAGTGTACGTTATTACGGTCAAGCCAAACCATGCACCCCACTCATCGTATACAGTTCTTATCCTTCCCTGCTATTTTTTTTTGCTTAATGTAAATAATGGATCTTTGATAAGCCGTTTTTTAACTGGCCTTTGATGAGGAAACTGGGTATATGGATATGGGGGATTCAAATTAAAAAAAACTGTAAAGATAAAATAATTTGCCATGCATAAAAGTCATTTGATGCTAATCTCCTAACAGCGATTTGATATTTGTATAGGAACTTCTAGGCCATCATCCTAAGGTCATGTTATATTTTAATATACAATATAATAGAATCTATAAAAACAGCAAATTAGGAATAATTTTTTTAAATATGGCTGGAGTAAAGTTTAGGATTTCTTGAAAAAGCTTTTTAAAACTTTAAAACCTTAAAAAGTGGATTTCAATGGGTCTATTTCAGCCAGTTGGCGAGAAATGTTCTTCAGTTATATTCTGGTGACTTCTCTCGTAAATTGCGGCCATATTTATTGGTACACCTGGTTTTTTTTGTGTGCTAATGTTGTAAAACTTTCATCTCAGGAGGAAAAACTGTAACCATTGTTGTCAGAACAGGGCAATTCTGTGATTCTTACATGCCTTCAGTATTATCCATATGAATATCATACCTAAAACTATAGGCCAAGTTAGTTAGTTGAAAAACAGATATGGTTGGGGTAATTTAGGGCTGACCAAAACTTGAGTTTCTGCAATTTTAAACATTTAATTGCACATTTTAATTTTATTTATCTCACAAAGTTAGGACCAACTTGTTTTTTCATTTTTCACGGGAAAGGTTTAAATCAGCTGGGAATCTCGTATTATGGTAATATTCACGTTATAAGTAGGTATATGAACTCCATACACATGGGCATTAAACGCTATAAACGATTTCAGATATACTCGTATTTGACCTGGGCAGTTTAGGGTCATAATTATTGAACACTATCAGAATGCCGAAAAACAACAAAAAATAAAAAAATAAATAATTGTCGAATTAAATTCTTTAAAATAAATATCAATATACTCGTAGAATTAATTGCGTGACCATCCATAATATTCAAAATAAATTTGGTGAAAATTACGTATTTTTCATAGGTTTTGGTTCCTAATTACTGTATACCCCTGAGGAATGCTGGGGAATTCTTTTGCGCTAAGTGTACAATTTGAAGGTTCCCGAAATATATCTGATTCATAATAGGTGTGAACACTTGACTCACTGCAGTGACATAAAAGATAATTTTCTAATCTGTTTTAAGAATAAATCATTGATTGGTTTGATGGTGCACATTAATCAGTGGCTCCCACCCCCAACCCTAACATCTAGAAACTTCAAGCTCTATTACTCAGAATCAGGGCCTGCACCACACGCTCCGCCCGAGTGGGCTTTTGTAACGTGCGGTGTGAACCACCCTGCAACACTGAAAGTAGCCACTGCAGTACAGCTGCATGCAGCATTAAGTATGCTGCATGCATTT
>JAQGAE010005738.1:0-10906 GCA_034696685.1 Julus scandinavius
AAATAAAACAACTTTAAAACGTTACATTACTAAAAATTTTTTGCTCCCCCCTAGAAAATTTTCTGCGGGCGCCCATGCGCAGGATGCATTTAGACAGATTCTACTGTACATGTGCCCTATTACATGAAATCATAAAGTAATATAACCAACGAGTGTTTCTACAAATGATATTTTCGTAAGTGTTCACTGGAGAACAAAAACACTTGTGTAAACGTTCGTCTGCAACAAGTCAAGCAATTCTGGGTCACGACTTCAATTGCTTAATTTATATCAAAAATAAAACATGATATATTCTGGCAAATATTCATTTATCTTGTCATGTAAAAGCGATATGGCATTTCTGGGTATCATTATATTTGATATATAACAGTAATCGGTTACAATTGTACCACAGTTTGGTTTCATTTTTAATATGGCGCAAACAGACGGTCATGAGGGAGTTTTATTGTGGTTCTGGGGTGATATTCTGCATTTGTCTATTTTATTTTTTGTGAATTACGAGGTATTTGCGGCATGATTCAGATCTTTACTATCAAAATGAATGCAAATGGTTTGAAATAAGCATGTTTTTCTTGGAACATATCATAATGGATGAGCTATTAAGCCGTCAGATATTCCATTCGATTGCTAAATTAATGAATTAAGGTAAACAAAGTGGTGTAAATTAATGATGTCCACAATGCCGTGTGGCAAGTTTGATTGATATTTGGTCTAATTATGTCGATTGCACATGTACAACTTCAGTTAGTTGATTGCCATCTGTAATTGAGGCTAAAGTTAACCTACAATTAATAGGATGTTGTTGATGGACCTTATTTCCGCATTATGCATGCACCCATTAATTAATTAAAGAAAGTAGCTCAGAGAAAAGGTTGCGATTTTTTATATCCTACATCAATCAACATTGAAACGCAATACAGCACTTAAAACTAATTAAGATTGCATCCTTCGGGCGCATTTATTTATAATAATCATGTGAGAGATTAATGAATTCGACGGCAGACGTCGCGAATGTTGTAGTTTTAAACCTCACTATCTTCCTGTCTGTTCAACTCTTATCATAATCCTGTTGCCATGCATCTAAACTAACTAGAGTTGTCATAGTAACATCATTTAGTAAACCATTTTAATGAAGTCTAATTAAAATTTGTGTGGATAGTTGATCATATTCAATATTAATTGCATACAATGCTGTACTAAGAAAATATGTTAGCTCTATTATTAATTTTTATTTAGAAGATTTTTTCAAAGCTATACGAGGGATGTCTCAAATCTAAGTTACACAGGGCATATTTTAATGAACTGCTAATCCAATCGAAAAACGGAAATATACATTTTAAAGAGGGGACCATTCTCTATTTTTCAACATAGTCCCCGAGCAGATTGATGCACTTGTCCCACCGTGACACCAGCTTCTGTATACCATCCTTGTAAAAAGTGTTCGGTTGGGTGTACAAACAATGAGGAACTGTTTTAATGAGCTCATTGTCACTCCTGAAGGACTGTCCACCAAGATGCAGCTTCATGGGCCCGAACAGGTAAAAATCACTCGGCGCCAAGTCAGGACTGTACGGTGGGTGCTTCAACACCTCCCACCCCCAAAGTCCAATTTTGTGGTTCACCATTTGGGCGATGTGAGGGCGTGCATTGTCATGTGAGAGGATGACATCGTTGATGTCCACATTAGGCAGGTTTCTCAAAATTGCAGCTGTGTTCGTGCCCATGAAGCTGCATTTTGGTGGACAGTCCTTCAGGAGCGACAATGAGCTCATTAAAACAGTTCGTCATGAATAAATGCCCTGTGTAACTTAGTTTTATGGCATTCATCGTATTTTCGACTTTAGACTTGTAAAAAGCAAGTTTCTGCAGAATAGTGATAAGTACAACAAATTGATTTTAAAATTTAATGGAAAATATTTGGGAAATACACATGAAATAAGATTGATATTTAATATGATCAAACTTGCACAACATGCACCTTTTCGTTAAATTACCGAATGCCCTTAATTTGTCTTTCTTGAACTCGACCTGTTTTTAATGTAATTTTTTTTAACATACATCGACAATGAATGTTGCGTGAAATTATGCCATCGTATAGTCTTCTCACCTGTCAATGACTGTTGCCTCACGGTTTTGGCATTTTTGCGCGAATGTTGATTTTCATTATGTTCAATAGGTGTAATCAGCAAACCTAAATTCAGTCAAGGAAGGACAATCAAGAAGAATTCATAATAAAATTGCCTGTTAATTGGTTGAGCCAAGTACACCTGTACCTTGCTATACGACCGCTCTTTATACGGCCTTTCATAATCTTTTTATGATTTTTATAAAGTTGGCTTACTTTTTATTGGCCCACCCTGTAGTATTAAGCTATGACACTTAATTTATAGTTATTATGCAAGATTAAAGCAATTAAAATTGAGTTACCACAAAATAATGATAGTAAAATTTACCCTGCCTTGTCTACAATCCTTTCGAAATTGTTTTGTATAAACAAATTGTCATCTGCAGATCGGCCCTCTTATATTAATGACCACTTTCAAAATTATATATACAATTAATATAGAGATTAAATGTTAATATTAATTGTAGATTAAATGAAATGCAAGTTATACAGCGTGAGTAAAAAGTCTGTTCCTTCTCACCTCCCCCCACAATTTTCTTAATGGGGGTAGAATTGAAAATTGTGATAAGGGATTCACGCTGTATATGGAAACATAAATATACTAAATATGGACAATTATTGGAACATTGGAACATTATTAAAATCATCAAAATACTAAACTGTTCCTATTGACTAATTGTCATGTTTTGGTTAACTAACAAAATTATTTTCCAAGCTCTGCTGATTGAACTTATGCCCATATATGGCATTCCCAATGAAATTTGTGCCACATTATTTTCCACTTCGGAAAATACGCTAATTGAAAATTGAATTATCACCTTATTTAAAAATACTAAATGCAACATTGGCGATTTAATTGAATTTGTTATTAGAACCAGCCATAATTGCCCACTTTAATTTAAATTTTAATTGTCGTTAGACTAAAATTTGCTATGGGGCCATTCAAAAATTATGTCACACCTAGGGAGGTGGGTTGTTTGTTTTTGTGACAATTGTGACCAAGGGGTGGGAGGGTGGTTCGGTAATGTGACATCACACAATCAAAATTTATTTCAAACGGTAAAAAATACGCGGTAAAATTTTTTTTAATTTTTAACATTTGAAATTTTGAATAGCAGTGGGGAAAAAAATTTGGGTCCTGTAGTGACTTAAAGAATTATTAAAATATAATTGGGGGGTGGGGTAATCAACGGGTTGTGACATCATTATGGATGGAGTGTAGTGAAATTTGTGACAAAGGGGTGGGAGGGGTGTTTAAAAAGAGGCAAAAAAGTGTGACATCATTTATGGATCACCCCTATGGTGAAATGCTCAAAGCGTTCATCTACAATTGCTGGTCTTTTTAAATTAATGGAATTAAGTCGGTCATAATTACTTAAGTTTTTATTTCATTTATAGAAGTCTTGCATGATATGTCTCAGTGATGCGTTCGTATTTTTTTTTTTTTTTTTTTTTTTTTTTTTTTTTTGTTCAACTGCTTAAGGTTAGTTTTGAAATAAATTGTGTCGAGCTTTTATACGCTCATGTTCAATGTAAGATGAAACAGTTGTTGGCAACGAATAAACTGTGGAGCCATTTTCTCAATTATACAGATCCATAAAAATCCAGTAAAGCTCAGCAGTGAAACAAAGCGTCGTAATGAATTCAGGCTTTTGACAATAAAAAAAACGCCCGAGAGTTATTACGTTTGTTGAAACCATCGCAATATACTCGCCTGGGGAGCCACGTGGTGTACGTGTTGTGCAAGGGGGGAGGGTCGGGTGCTTACGAGTATACTCAAGTACAATATGCAAAGGATGTTACATACTACATATCTGATAAACGCGCTGAGATCTAAATAGATGCAACTATAAATTGCGGAATGCTGAGCATGTGCTCTTTACAAATCTACGAGAAAGGTTTGTTGTAAATAAGCCCACTCGTATGCCAACGGGACCCCCCATTACAAAGAAAACTGCATTTATGTTTGACGATGGAATGCATAAATGCCTTTCTGGAAATGGACACGTGATGAACATTTATCTGATAGGACAACTGCATTTGTGTGCAGCAGATAGATCATGAGGAAGAATGGCATTTTTTATATTATTATTATTCTTCAAGCATTATCAGACCATAAATTTAGAAAGAATGAAGGACTTAAAGGGTGTTTTTTTAAATTATATACATGCTGAAAAGTTGGACTATAAACGTGGAAAATATTAGATGACTTGTTGGAAAAATTATACAACTTTATCACCTGATCAAACACCTGTTTAATGAGTAAAAGTCCTACAATTTCGTTCCGTATGTTCTACAAATGGTACAATTTTAAAAGGCCATTTTAAAGAGCAGGGAATTTGGTTTTTAGGCATGGCACCGCAATTCATTCAGAGTTTCGAACAAACTATCAAAAACAAAATGGCGCCTCACTCGAAAGCGTTCACGCTAGAGGAACAACGAAGTGTTTTCGTTTTTCAGTGTTGAATGGCATGAAACCGAGTGAAATCTATAGTGAAATGTTAGGAGTTTATGGTGACAAATGACTTTCACAAAGTACGGTACAGAGGTGGGGTTTAAACTTTAAGAAAGCACTCAAAACTGTAACTGACAAAAAGAGAAGTCCCCATTGTGCCCATGCCACAGTCCACAAGATCAACATGTTTGGGTGGGGAACATTAAAACATCCGCCATACAACCCCGACCTTTCATCGAGCTACTTCAGCTCTTTGGTCCACTAAAGGAACACTGGAGTGGTCAAAAATTTCAAACAGACGATGATGTGAAACTTGCGGTTCTGCAATATCTGCATAACAAACATAACGCATTTTAGGAGAGGGGTTTAAACAATCTCATCAAACGTTTGGATAAATGTGTCAACAAACTCGGGGTCCTACATTGAAAAATAGAAAATTTCCTGATCATTAAAATGGCTATTTCAGTTTTTTTGTACGACTTCTGGTCTTTGAATAATCAACGAGTATGCAACACTTTTTGACCGCCCCTCGTACAAGTTTAAGACTAGCTCATGTATGACCATTCAAAACCTTAATCTGGCCCATACATAACTATTTATAGTCTTTTAAATGATAAATATGGTGCATACGTGGCTATTTATGGCCAATCAGTGGTTAATATATATACTATAAAAGCTTTTTCACCATGCATACTGACTGTTTTTAAATGTGATGTAGATAGGAAGTCAGCATGTTACAAAGTTTAATTATTTTAATACTTTAGGCTTTTAATGTTTGCCCTGAATTGGAATTGTCACGCAATGAACTGCAATCACGCATCGCCGAAAAGTTTTAATTAAGGATTATAATGCCAAATTGGAACTTGTTTTGCCTAGTGTAGACACCATGAATTTTAAATTGCATTTTAATCTTCTAATGAGTATAAGTTAACAATTAAATTTGTTTCCTTGTTGCTAGCTGTATTCTTTTGCACGCAATCAAGATGAATGGAGTCGCGTTTTTGTGCTACAGTAATCTTAATAATTTGAATTGCTCGATTAGTGTCTAAAATTGCTTTTAAGCTCCATTAATATCTTAGCTTGCTTAACGGAAGCAATTGATTAATGCAGTTTTATCTTTTAGTTTTTGTATAAATGGATGAAAATGTAATAAAAAGTCAATGGTCTTTAGTTTAATGACAAGGGGGTCAAATTCACTATAATTGACCGTAGTGATGCATTTATCCATGATTTGCATATTGTATTCAGCAACTTATTCTCGGAGCTGTAAATGTAAGTTTGCATTTACAGTGGAACCTCGGTTCACGAACTCGGTTCATGAACCGAAAAGTTCGTGATCCGAATCAATTTTCCCATTGCAATCAATGTAAATCCAAATAATGCATTCTTCGTCCTAGACATTTTTTTAACATGTTATGGCGTTGTGTGGAAATAATACAGAAAGGAAATAAATATAACAGTAATATTAGAATAAAGCAGTTTAATATATACATCCATGACTTCCAACATTATAGGAAATAAAGACACCCACGTGGTGTCGTCATGCTGACGTTGCTGCGAATCAACATCATTCGCAGATTCTGTTTAAGAAATTTACTTTAACAAACATTGTTTCCATTAGGAAAATTTGTATTACAAACTCTATTCTGTCGTTAATTATATGATTTAAGTCTGAAATCGACGTCATCGATGGATTCTCATCCATTGCATCTGCAATTGGCGAGGATAAAACGAGAGACGAACTTTTGCCATATTTGCAATTGAGGCTAAATCCTCGAAACTAATATCGATTTTAATTTAAATCCTTTGAAATTATAACACATTTTTGATGTTTCTCATATTTAGTAAAACTTATCCGTAACAAAGAAGTTCTGCTGGAACTAGTAAAACAATTGCAGAAACTCGGACCTTTTATCATTGGTCCAGGGAAATGTGTTCGTGAACTGAACCATCGTTCGTGAAGCGAAACAACGTGTGATGTTCGTAAACCGGCGCTCCACTGTATATTTGTAATGCGTGTCCATCAGATGATGGCGTAGTCCAGTGGGTGTATATATATATGTGTCCGTGAATTTCTTAGAAAATCCTGTAGTGTGGGAGGGAGTCTCTGGAAGCAATAAGCGAAGTGTCCACTATCCTTCACTTAATTGAATTTCCTGCAATTTGTAACTGAAAGAAGTCTCTCTCCCACCGCGAAGGTATATCAAGTTTAATTAGTACAACTTGCAAAAGCAGTTAGCCACCAATTCCATTAGATCTTTGATTTTCACGCTTTAAAGAATTTAGGAGAGTTAAGACCAGAGGATTAACACGCATTCTTTCAATTTGCTACAGGAATGTGGGTACATAGAGAGCAGTCGGGTAAACATCAAAAACAGTGGGGAAAAGTTGTTGGAATGTCTGTTGCTCGTACTTTCGCCAAAACAATTACAAATTGTACTTCTCGAGGTTTAATTACGGTAGTAAATTAGGAGGGGCGAGTTCAACTACATTTCTACCAGATTCTAAAAACAATTACTTTTGTGGCAACTTTTTCATCGCCTATAAAACTTTCTCCGGCGGTTGTAGGAACAGGCTATAATTTCTTCCTTTTGATTAGCTTTTAGTGGCCTTTCATCAAATTAAGATACAGAGTGAGTAAAGAAGGTATTATAATAACAACTCACGGATTTTGCATTTATTGACTTCCGTATACAGATATTCGTGTACACAGTGATTCAAAAATAGGTAATGAATTGCTGAATCATTTTAGTAACCCTGCATTATCAAGCTATAATTAAAATTATAAAAAAGTAGTTGTACAGGGTGAGAGAAAATGTTTCCCTTCATTTTACACAATTATTACATAGAAATACGTGCTACAGTTGAACTTGTCTTAAGTGCATCCTGTGTAAATGAATAACCTCTCTAAATGCATAAAATATGCCGGTCCCATGTAAAAATGAATAAACCTCCCTAAAGTAATAATGAATTCCCTATTTGGCAGCTGCATGTGCGGGGGTCTGCTGATAAACCTGTCTAAACGCTTATTTTTCAACGGTCCCAAGAATATGCATTTAGACAGCTTCTACTTATGTGCAAAAAATCAGGGAATCAGGAAAAGACTTTGTTCACGTACCCTGTACCGAAGGCCTAAAGCCGGGTCTCCACCAAGACGTACATGTTCGTATATACACGTTTTTACAAACATATGCAAAAACGTTTGCCCTCCGAGTTTGTTTCAGCCGCCATTTTGTAAATACTATATGTGAATATCAAATTTTACACCTATTAAATGTCTTTAATAGCTGTACTATTTTGATATTTACATATATTTACAAAATGGCGGCGGAAACAAACCCGGAGGGCAAACTTTTTTGCATATGTTTGTAAAAAACATGTTTATACGTACATGTACGTCTTAGTGGAGACCCGGCTTTACATTAAATTCTGCTTTACACAGTTAAGGTTTTGTACGAACGGTTTTTGAAAAAAAATGTTCGTCTAATATTTCAAAAATGTTTTTCAAATTATTCCTAGTGCTGTTATATAGCTTTCGAAGCACTAAGGACTCCAATTGGTTCATGAAATTTAAATATTTCACCTTTCCTTAATCCGAAATTGATTCACCAACTCGCCACTATAAACATTTTGTAAATCATTCTACTTGTTCTAACTAGAATCTATTCCCTCGACGGCAGCAATTTTAATTACAAATAAATTCATTAATTTTTCTTAGTGATTTTCCGTCTTTGCAGCTCTACCGCAGGAAAGGGAGGGAGTAGGGAATATCCCTTCATTGTGGAATAATAATACACACACAGTTCTTGGCATGCTGCTAAATTATTTACGTAAAAATATACTCTAAGGTACGAGATTGTAAATAACTAAATGGGGGGTTTACTCATTCTCGATAATGAGATAACCACTTTGAAAATTGTTATCAAAATTTATTCATGAGATCGACTGATTTGAATTTTTCTACTGTGTTTTATTGCCCCCCTGACGCGGCGTAATTACAATTTGCCCCGAAATATACTTTGCATTGCTCTCGCATTTTCTGTGGCATCCCGTTGTTTTCTAATTTCCTATTGCAGGCCGTAGAGGGTTTAAAGGATTAATCGTGTTGGGAATTAATAGGGTGATAGCCAGAAATTAAAAAAAAATCCGTTTGCTTTAAATTAGAGATCCAGGTTTGGGTTTGCATAAAAAAACCTGTATTGAAAAGTTTCGGAACATCCTGTTGAAAAAACTCAAATTTAAAATGTAATTTGTTGATACAGTGGAAGGAAATAAATATAAAAGTAATATTAGAAGAAAGCAGTTTAATATATACATCCATGATTTCCAACATTATAAGAAATAAAAACACCCACGTGGTGTCGTCATGCTGACGTCGCTGCGAATCAAGTTCATTCGCAGATTCTGTTTAAGAAATTTACTTTAACAAACATTGTTTCCATTGGGAAATTTTGAATTATTCTACTCTATTCTATTGTTAATTAAATGATTTAAGTCTGAAATCGACGTCATCAATGGATTCTCATCCATTGCATCTGCAATTGGCGTGGATAAAACAAGAGACCAACTTTTGCCATATTTGCAATTGAAACTATATCCTCGAAACTAATATCGATTTTAATTTGAATCCTTCGAAATTCTAACACATTTTGATGTTTCTTGTATTTAGTAAAACTTATCCGTAACAAAGATGTTCTGCTGGAACTAGTAAAACAACTGCAGAAACTTGGACCTTTGATCGGTAGTCCAGAGAAATGTGTTCGTGAACTGAAGCATCGTTCGTGCAGCGAAACAGCTTGTTTGCAAATGGTGTTCGTAGACCGATTTGTTCTCAAGCTGTTCTGATTATCAAACTTAAACTCTCTACATCTTTTCAGAAAAATCCATTTTTGTCTTTTTAAATTGAAGACTTAATTATTTTGGTGAAAACTATTTCCTAACAACACTAACTGTCGCTAACTTGGCGCCGCAGTGTTCGGATAGCGTTTAGTGGTTAGTGATACTCTAGTTAAGTGTCCGTTAACCAACCGTAAAACAATTAACTTTCTGCATGGGGCATTTTCACTCTTTTATTTAGGGCGAAATGTCTTTTCAGTTGAAGAAGCAGACTGTTACCTCTTGAGGAAAATGATAATAAACACCAATTATGGCCAACGTTCTTGACCATCAGTAAAACAGGATATAAAAACTCAAAATAAGATACAACCGGTACAATTAATAAGAAGTCAGTATTTCGAGATGCATGTAACCTATAAACTACACCTCATTTAAACATTTTGGAAGAATATGCAGTTACATTACGAGCATAAACAGGAAGTGCATGGTTGTTAATCTTATTTTCAAGTTCCTCGCTGTTTTATGTTTTCCGAACTGGTCTTAAACATGTTTAAACAATCGTAATTACACAGCTATTCCATTAGTGTTGAAAGTGTATGTACAATCAGCATCAGTGTGGTTTTAAGCAATTAAATACACTCTTGCTGGCCACATTAATCAGAATATGGGCGCATAACTCAGGAAGCTCAATACTTATGAGAATTGCAAATCAGCACTTTAAGGCCATGCTTGAAACTCAAAACTAAAAGCTGAAACACCACCAGGTGGCTCTGAACAGGAATAAGACTATGATTTTAGACAGGTTATGCATTTAGGTAGGTTCGTTTATATACACGGTTCCCAAATCAGGACCGGAACATTTTATGCTTTTAGAGAGGTTATTTAATTACAGAAGATGCGTTTAGACAGGTTTTACTGTATATTTTAATATACCCAATATAATGAGTAGCTTAAATTTAAGCCATCGCCCCTTTATGGCCGGCCCTAGGCATTTTCCAAAGCTATAGGGCCCTGATCATTCTCTCCACCATATAATCTTTTAATAAAAAGTACACTGTTAATAAATTTCGTCAGTTGTATTATTTTTGAGACCAAGTTTTGTTGGTCATTTTTAATAAGTAAAATGACGTCTTTTTTTGGTCATTTCGTTGGTCATTTAGATAATAAGTTTTTAAACAGTAAAATGATGTCATTTTTTAGTCATTTCGCTGGTCATTTAGTTTGTCATTTTTTTGTCAGTAAAATGAAGTCATTTTTGGTCATTTCGTTAGTCATTTTTTGGTCAGTAAAATGGCGTCATTTTTTGGTCATTTCGTTGGTATTTTTTGGTCAGTAAAATGACGTCATTTCGTTGGTCATTTAGTTAGTCATTTTTTGGTCCTTTAGTTGGTCATTTTTTGGTCATTTAGTTTTCCTGCCGACGCCGGCGGTCGAGTGGGTTACGTGCTTGCCTCTCGATCCTAAGATGCTGGGTTCGTTCCCAGGTCGAG